>JAGFMF010011958.1:4413568-4428708 GCA_019455555.1 Galemys pyrenaicus
GGAGGGAGGAAGGGAGGGAGGGAGGCAGGGAGAGAGGCAGGGAGGGAGGCAGGGAGGAAGTTGGAAACAATAATGCAACCCACCACACTATCTCTGAACTTTCCTCGTCTCTTCTGTCTTCATCCTGTATGTAGGCTCTGTTTTCAAGGGCAAGATCCATGTTTGCTGTCTGCAATTCACATTCTCCAAGCTTACCAGCCATAATGGACACGGACAATCTTTCCTTGTAACTCTGACTGAACCAGCCACCACCACCAGGGAGGATACAGTCTTCTGATTGGCCAGCCTGGGTCACACTCCCACTTTTTATTTCTGGGATCCATTTTGATAGCCTCAACAGTATACATAAGATCTTAGAGGAGTACCTAAAGGAATAGTAGGGCAGGCTTAGGCAAAACAGCCTCTCATCTCAATAGGAAACAACTGGGGTAAACCATGTGAAAACTCAGCCCTGCAGTATGACATGACAGACTTGGAGGCAACATGGCCCCTAAGAGCCAGCACTACCTCAACGGGGCTTAGGCTGCTGCTTCTGGGTACTTCTCATTCCTCTGTGGACCTGGTATGGGCCTGCTGGAAATATGGAACTCCAGGATGATCCAGCTTTAGGAGCTAGAAAAAGTGACTGGATCAGGAATGATGTCAATTTACCTCTATCAGCAAAGTTAAAATGTTTTTTCATGGAGAGGGCCCTGAGGTTAAGGGGTAGGGAAAGGGACCAGGGGACATAGGGATAGTGGTGGGGTGCAGGGGATTGTTGTTTTTCAAAAGGTATCTAAATATTAGGGGAGAGCTATGTGCACAGCTCCCAAGGACCCCTGGCTAAAGCAGCAGGACATTTACAATTGAGTAATGACGGTGATGACAACGTGGCCAACCTGTCATTGGGCATCAGGTGTGACCCTTCTTTGACCCAGAACACTATACTGGGTGTCATCTGATTGTACATCCACAACTTCATACTGAAGAAAACTGTAGTAGTTAAAATGAGAAACTTAAATGAGTAAAATTTTTTCAAATCATGCCAATTATGTCATCTATTAAATGAATAGAATGAAGCCTAAACCTTTGGGTGGTTTTGAAATGATGTGCTCAGTGTGTATTAAGGCAAATGAATAAATAAATTGTTGGAATTTCCTCCACTGACCTGTTTTATGGAAGACTTGTACCACTGATGTGATAGAGAGAAAATAAAAATATAGAATGAGTATTCTCTTTTGAGGCTGCAGAGGAAACAGAGGGGCAGGTACTGCTGAAGTTGAGACCCAGTGAAGAGGTTCCTTCAGGTTAAAGAACTTTGTGCCTCCAAGGAAAACTGTACCAGGTCCAAGAGTCCCCTTCCGTCTTGTTTCTGCTTGCTCCTTTAGGAGCTGGGGTTCACCTTTACCCTCAAATTCTCAGTTCTCAGAAAGGGATATAATATCAGCATTTGCCTTTTCCAGTTCTTCCAGAAAGTCAGACTGGAGTGTGGGAAAGTGAGGTTTTAGACAACGGAACATTCTAGAATGAGCCCTGTTTTTTGGTTAATGCCAGAAAGAAAACAAGACGTGTTAAGGGGTTATGTTGGCCTGTGAAAGTATGGGATCCCAACAAATGCTTGTGATAGTTTTGACAATTTATTACAGATTATTAAGGGTGATACAAACAAAAAAATGTGTCAAGGATTCAAATTGTCCCCAACTGTTTTCTTTAAAAAAAAAAAAAAGATTTATTTATTCATATAAGAGCTGGGGTACAGGTCAGAATCACAGGAGGTAAGAGGATTCACCAGAGACAGAGTGGGAAGCAGAACAGGCAGACTGACCAAAACACACTGCTGAGGGGAGCAGCGGGTAAGGCAGGAGAGGTCTGCTGTGCCATGTGGGTCCCTCCCTGGCCAGGGATAGAACTCGTGCTGCTACACAGTGGATGCTTCACAGTGCGGCCCGCTCAATGCCAACACGCTGCACCACCAGGGGGGCCCCCCCTTAGCTGTTTTCTTAGCCTCCTTTCTCCCAATGCTCCTCAAGTCAGCGCTGTCCTATTTACACCCAGAAAAACTACAGTTGAAATTGATCTCTTTAGGCAAGAATCAGCCAGAATAGGAATATTTTAGCTGGGTTTCCCCACCAATATCAGTGTGCCGGAGACCCTCCATCCATCGGGCTGGATGATGACCTATGGCACTATGGCACTGAGCAGGGGACTCCACAAGATGACTGGCCTCAGGACACCTTGGCTCTCACTCTGACTGTTATTTCGAAATCAAGGGCTGACTGAAGTGTGCTGATCAGAGTTTGGGCAAGCAGGATTGAGCCACTGCTACAGCGTTGCAAAACCAGCATTTGGCCAGCAGCAGGCACAGCAGTTATCTCTTCAAGATTCCAGACACCCTCTGCCCTAGTTCTATTCAAGTCCAAAGATCAGGCCTCCCTCTGAAGCCCAGAGCTTGAGATATGCTTGCTGGAATCTATTATGACACTGTCTTTGCAAAGAAATTCAGTGAAAAGGTCAAGAGGCAGTGAAACCATTCACCTGAACGTGTTAACAAGGGTCGTTTTACGTGGAAGAAGTTGGCCAAAGGTTTCCCTGGTGGTTTGGGGTTTGTTTTTTGTTTCTGTCAGTATGTGTGGCTTACAAAATATTGAAAACTCAAAATGGGAGGTGGACAGTAGGTTTTCAAGGTCACTGCTTTCTCCTTCCTTGACCATCACAGAAAATGCATTTACTGAGTCAACAGAAATGGCTTGTAAAATGTTTCCACTTGTGTAAAGGAAATCTGACACTCTATGCCCTCATCACTTAAGAGCTGTTTGTTGTTTGGCTTTGTTACCACGTTACTATTAATATATATGTTTGTGTTGTGCATGTATGCATGCAGCATGCTTTATGTGTGACTGCTGTCCGTGTGCACATGCAGACACATATCACATTATCATCTAGGGCTGCTGTATATGTAGACATACACGTGTATAGATGTCCTATGTGTAACTAGTATCCATGTGAATGTAAATGTTTATACAAGAATGTTACAAGTTGGATTTCACATTCATGGCAGAAAATTAGAGGATAAAGATAAAGGAGGGTTTCGCTAAAGATCAAGTCCAGTTAAAGGTTTTAGGCTCATCCAGCTGACAATCAGCTGATGATTGAAATCATGCTGCAGTGGCTGTGGATGCTTCCTAGTGCTTAACCCCTAGCACCACCAGGGAGGCCCCAGCTGGATGAGTACGTTCTAAAAAAAACTGTCATTAAATATTTATAACAAAATGTATTTACCATCTCAATCATTTTAAAGTTTACAGTTTTGTTGCACTAAATCCATTTACTTCGCTGGGCTGTCATCACCCCCATGTCCCCCCATCCAGAACTTTTTCATCTTCCCAAAGGGAATCTCTGTCCCTTTAAACACTAACTCTCCAGCCTCTTCCCCTCCGCCCCCAGCCCTTGGCAACCACCATCTACTTTCTGTCTGAATTCGGAGCTTCCAGGCCCCACTGGAAGTGCAACCACACAGTGCTCCTCCTCTCCTGATGGGTTTATCTCACATAGCATATGTCATCAAAGTTCATCTGTGTGGTCAGTTTTTTATAGTTTGTTTTTCATTGCTTCGACTGTTTAATTATGTTTTCTTGCTGAGGACTCTGACAAGAAAAAGAGGGATACCTGAAAGTTTACCTGGTCATGGACTTCCTTCTTATTACTCCAAAATGTACTTATTTTTGCTATATTAGACATTTTTCAGTGTTTCTTCTTGCCTTGTCCACTGCATTAATTGATGCGGTAAGAGCTATTCCTGGCGCTCAGCCCTGCAAGAAGGAAGGGCGGCAATCTCCCTCCTCCCCTCCTCCTATCCTTCTCTCTTCCTCTTACTCCCCCCTCCCTTGCCTTCCCTCTCAAGCCCCTTCACCTCTTTTCACACTCCTCCCCTCACCTCTCCTTCTCTTCCTTCCTCCCTTCTCCTCCTCTGTGTTCAGGCAGACAGACTTCAGAAAGGAAAAGCAGGCTTTCCACGTTAGGGCAGACAGCGCTCACTGGAGGCTCCTACATGCTTTCTGCTTTGTTGCCCTTTGTAATGACTGTTTTTCAGTAGGACATGTAGATGGTTAAATACATACACAGTCATAATGGCAGAGAAATCTCCTTCCCATCCTGTCCCACTTCCTTGTTCCTTCCCTTGGCTCTTTGCAGACAGTTCACAAGTAAACAAGCACACCGAGTCTTGTTGACACAAAGGAAAGCTCAGACCCACTGATCTGGATCTGCTTTTTGGAAAAATAGAGGAAAGTGAGAGTGAAGTTGATAAGAACATTTCGTCAAAGCTGTTTCTTTTCTTCCCTTACATAAAAGAAGTCACAGATAAAAGTTAAAAAATAACTGTGGCAAAGCCAACCTCCCTCCCATCCCAGAGGTAAACAGGATCATGAGTTTGTTACATCTTTTCAGAAATCTCATATAGTTTCACATGTATACACCTATACAGCTGTACTTTTTCGGTTTTACATAATACCCACGTTTACATAAAAACCATGTTTACTATTGACAGGCATCTGAAAGAAATAACCAAATAATGCTGCAGGAAATTTCTTGCATATGCATCTTTGTACACCTATAAGACTGAAAGCAAAGCACCTCCCTGGTGGCGCAAGGGGTTAAGCACTGCACTATGAAGCATCCATCCACAGCCACTGCAGCATGAGTTCGATCCCCAGCCAGGGTGGTGACCCACACGGCACAGCAGACCTCTCCTGCCATGCCCACTGCTCCCCTCAGCAGTGTGTTTTGGTCAGTCTGCCTGTTTTGTTCCCCACTCTGTCTCTGGTGAATCCTCTCACCCCCCACACCTCTGGCCTGTACCCCATTAAAGAAATCTTAAAAAAAAAAAAAAGACTGAATGCGTCAGATAACTTTGTAAAAGTCAGTTCACTGGGAAAAAAAGATATGTGTATTTTTAAATTTGATTGATTGTTCCAAAGAAGTCATAGTAAATTTTCACTCCCACTAACAACGCCTGGGGTGCCTATCTCTCCACATTCTCACTCACACAGTCATTTTATTAAAATTGTTCCTCCTTACTCATCTAAGAGGGGGAAAAAATATACCTCTTATACTTTGCATTTCTTATAAAACACATTTCTTATAAAAGAGGTTGAACATCTTTTCAAGTTTTTAAAAACCACACATTAACTCTTCCATGATTTTTGTAAGGTCCTTCACCCATAGTTCTTATTGAGTTGAAGGTCTTATTGACTTTTCTTCAATGCCTTTCTTGAACATAACTGTGTACATAAAATTTAGTCCTGCCTGCTGCATAAGATAAATTTGGTAAGAGCAACTCAAATATTACAATGATTAATGTTGCTCTTTTTTTTTTTTTAATGTGGCAAAGCAACCTGTGTTAGCAGATTCAAAGTACGATGATAACCATCTTTTGAGGCCAGGTTTTCATTGTTTTAGACAAGCTGTTCTATTTTTACAGGAAAAGGTACCTATAATGAATTTAAGAAGCACCTTGGAAAGGAGCAATGAAAGAACTTTCTGGTTACAGGCACAAGGATTTTGGTATTTAGATTTTCAGGGATAAAACACTGATTTGATTAGTTTTGTGTGAATCCCTTTATAACTGTGTGGTGATATCTCCTTAGGGAACAGAGATTTTGCTCCAGAAACAAATGTTATTAGGGTTAATATCAGGATATCCACCCTTAAGACCAGTCAGAGGTGTAAACTAAGACAGGGACAAAGATGGTTTTCACTCCCTTTCCGTCTAACTCAGCTGTATTGTGGCCTCTCAAAATCTTCCCTTTTTCACCCTAACCATCTTATTACTCCCTCTCACCTCCTTCACTATCCCTGCCACTTGGGGCATCAAAACTTGGGGCCTCTCTGGTCGAACAAGGGGTTAAGCACCACACTATGAAGCCTCAGAAGCTACTGCCATCCTAGATCCCCAGTCAGGGAGGGGACCCACATGGCACAGCAGACCCCTCTTGTCTCAACTGCTGTTCCCCTCAGCAGTATACTTCAGTCAGCCTGTCTGTTCTGTTCCTACTCTTACCCCGCACACCTCTGGCCTGTACCCCAGCTCTTGTATGCATAAATAAATAAATCTTAAAAAAAAAAGATATAATTTAGTGAGTGATTTCATCAGGGTCCCATTCTCTCGGCTGGGGACAAGAAAAAACAAATAATCAGAACAGTCAATGTGTTGAAGCTCATAGAAGATAAGAAACTGGACAGAAGGTGGGCCTGCCCTGGTGGCGCAGTGGGTTAAGCAGCACACTATGAAGCAAACCACAGCCACTGCAGCACGAGTTCAATCCATGCCGCCTGCCAGGGAGGGGACCCACATGGCGCAGCAGACCTCTCCTGCCTCGCCCTGCTGCTCCCTCAGCAGTGTGTTTCTGTCAATCTGCCTGTTCTGCATCCTGCTCTGTCTGGTGGATTCTCTCACCACCCCCACACCTCTGGCCTGTACCCCAGTGCTTGTATGCCTAAATAAATAAATCTTTAAAAAAATAAGAAACTGGACAGAAGGAAATAAGGAGAGGTGTGGTTTTGAGTGTGAGGTCAAGTAGGGCAAGTTAGGGATGATACAGGTGGGGACCATGAGAGTTAAAGAAGCTTCAGGGATAAGGACAAGAGGGACAAGGGAAGATGCAGAGCCATAGACAATAAATTCCAAAGGGATTAATCAAACTCTCCCCAGGACTAGGGACAATAGGACAGAATGGAACAAGGGTGATAAAGAAAAGTGTGCTAAAATAAGGGCTGGGCCACAGAGACTTAGTTCTGGGCACAGAGACATTAGGACAGTAAGTGAGACCACTGTGAACTAACAAGTCCAAAGAGACCGATGGAGCTCTAGAACAATCAGGGAAAGAGGGCCTATATTCCCTGAGGCTCGGCTCCACTTGGCCCCCTTGCCCTTCCCTGGCCTGGTTCCACTGGCCTGGGCATCCCACTTTATTTCTGTTCCTTTTCTCCTCAGTAAACGTTTTTTTTTTCTCTACACAAATCTGCTTCTCCTTGCCTGCTTGCCTGAGTGTCTGTGAAGTTCCTTCTGCGGCTTTGTAAGACACCAGCCCGTGGTGGTCTAGTGGCTGGGACCCAGCGCTGCCACTGCAACCTGGGGTCCATTCCTGGCTGGAGACTAGGCCTGAAAACCTGAATTAAGGTATCAGTTTTAGGTGGATGGAGCCATTGCATCCATTCAGATAATCGTTCATGTATTATTGAGGAAAGAAGAGATAGAAAAAGATCTTATCTCATTCCAAAAATGTAAGATTTGCATTTTTCTCTTCTTACTTACCTTGCAAAATCCCTAAATGAGCCAAACTTTTATTCCATGACATCGGGAACCCAAATTATTTTAAAGTAGTTCCACAAGAATAACAACTTGTATTGTTGAATGCTTAATTTGTTTAAGCAATGCTCAGGGCACTTTGAATAAATTAGCTCATGTAACCCTTGGCTGGCTGCGGAAACTGAGAACACAGTGGGCATTTATCTTGCCTGCTTTCCACAAGTAGTAAGAAGCTGTTGGGAAAAGTCTAGGACTGTGACACTGCAGATTCATGCCCATCCACTATGATATTACTACAACTTAATTGTGAAGGGGTGATAATTCAGTTTTATCGGGTGATAAAAACATGATGCAATTAATGGAAAAACTGTCTAAAAAGGATTAAAAAGAGAAAGATTAAAGCAACCAAATATTAAAGTGAGCTTACATAATGTCCAAAATTTCATGTTTCCACCTATAGCTAGGTTATCAATGCCTTTGATTTCAGGTATCTACTTCTACCAGAAGTATCTCTAGGCCAAAATTTACTATAAAATTATTTGGGAATTAAGATTGAATGGAGTTCATCATCGTGGCTGTATTTCCTGCTGTTCCCCACTTCCCATCCATTACATCCCCTTGAAAGTTTCTCTTCCCCGGTCCCTCTAAACCTCAGAAATCTCACTTCCATTTATTAACGACTGCTAGTTTTTATATTATTTTGTTTTGCTGAATCATTCCCTATGTAAATGTCCAATATTTCCTGTATCCATTCTGACTTGCTTTACTACACTTAATTCCCTCTACCTTCTTCCATTTTGCTAAAAATGGTGGCATATCATCTTCTCTGTGGTTAAACAGTGTTTCTGTGTGTGTGTGTACCACATCTTCTAGATCCAGTCCTTTATCAGTGAACACTTTGGTTGCTTTCATGTCCTAGCTGATATAATATAAATAACGCTGCAATAAACAGAGTAGCCATGTAGTTTCTTTGGATGATGATTTTACATTCTTTGGATAGATGGCCAAGAGCAGACTTGCTGGGTGACATGGCATTTCCATATTTATGTTTCTTTATATTTTTAGTTGTTTTTTTAAAGATTTATTTATTTATGCACACAAGAGCTGGGGTACAGGCCAGGGTCATGGGAGGTGAGAGGACTCACCAGACAGAGTGGGGAGAGAACAGGCAGACTGACCAAAACACATCGCCGAGGGCAACAGCGGATGAGGCAAGAGAGGTCTGCTGCGCCATGTGGGTCCCCTCCCTGGCTGGCAGCAGGGATCCAACTAGTGCTGTAGTGGCTGCGATTTGCTTCATACATAGTATGTTGCTTAACCCACTGCGCCACCAGGGAGGCCCCTATAGGTTGCAATGTGCCAGCTCACAACGTGTGGTTGGGTTCCAGTTCAGAGGATCTGGTAGCATATTTACAGATTTGTATCCCTCTCTTCTCCCTGTGTTATTACTACTTTATTTCCCCTTCTTTTGTAAAGTAAAATGTTTTATTAACCTTTGTTGCGTGTGCCTGCAGTTGGTGCTTATTTTAAGTGCCTTTCGAGCGTGCAGGTGAGAATCCAGTCAGATAAACCCATTTTATATTAGGATTGCCCTATAACAGGTCCAGTCATTTCTTTACATTTTTCTCAGGTCCTTAGAAAGTCCCATCAGAGGAGCCTCCCTGGTGGCGCAAGGGGTTAAGGTGCAGCACTGTGAAGCTCTCCACAGCCACTGCAGCATGAGTTCAATCCCCGGCCAGGAGGTGACCCACATGGTGCAGCAGACCTCTCCTGCCTCACCCACTGCTCCTCTCGGCAGTTTATTTCAGTCCACCTGCCTGTTCTGTTCCCTGCTCTATCTCTGCAATCCTCTCACCCCCTGCACCTCTGGCCTGTACCCCAGTTCTTGTATGCATAAATAAATAAATCTCTAAAAAAAAGAAAAAGAAAGTCCCATCAGAGCCAGGTTTCTCATTGTCAAAGAAGAAAAAGGAAGATAAGAGAATGGACTTTACACATCGGGTTGGAATTAGAGGAGAGTGAATACCTGCTTTTCGATACAAAAAGAGAGATGAATGCAGACAAATAAGACACATGTAAAATTTCAAATTTGCTTTTGTGTATTCTTTAAAGGTTTACATACACACCCTTTTCATCATGTCACTCTCCTCTCATTTTAAGGAGAGGGTTCCAGACAGGCCTTTCCTTAGTTCGTTCCACATCTCTATGCCACAAACACAAAGCCTGCATAACATATCATCACTTAATCAGTGGGGACTAATAAATAAGACGGAGGGAAAAACAAAAAAAAGGAAAACATCGGTACTTCTTACTTGGACTGGGGGTGCATTCCCTGGTGTGTCTTGCCTTCCACAGATCTGCTCTGACCTGCTCTGCCTGGGTTTGACTATCTGCACCTTCTACTGACCCTTAGCACGCTGCACCCTCCTTAGAAACATTTTACCCCTAAGCTACTTCCTCCCACCCTTCCCTCCCTTGTACAAATGTTTACACTGTGATGGGACTGGCAAGTCAATGTAAGCAGTGTGACAGATAACACAGATCACTGCCTTCAGTGCACAGCCCAGCAGACAGAACATGCTGGATCTGGGCATAAGCCAGCAGCCCTCCCTCCAGTGGCTGATCCTTCTCCAGGGAGGGATGAGATAAGCAGGTCCCAACAGTAGCCTTAAGAAAAGCACTTTCCGGGGCCTCCCTGGTGGCACAGTGGGTTAAGCAACGCACTAGGAAGCAAAGTTTGATCCCTGCTGTGGGCTGGGGAGGGGACCCCACATGGTGCAGCAGACCTCTCCTACTGTGCCAGCTGCTTCCCCTCAGCAGTGTACTTCTGTTGATCTGCCTGTTCTGCTCCCCGCTCTCTGTGGTGACTCCTCTCACCCCCCACACCTCTGGCCTGTACCCAGAGCTTGTATGCATAAATAAATTAAAAAAAAAAAAAAAAGAAAGAAAAGAAGAGCACTTCCCTTTCTCTCACTTAAAGGAGGGAGCATCTGATCCCCTTGCTTCTGGAATATTAATAAAAATTGGCATTTTGTGGTTTCCTATGTATTGCTCGTTCGATTCTCACTGAAGAAAAGCGAAGACCCCTGACCTGCACTTCACAGATGAGAAGTGACCACTTGTCCAAGATCTCTGAGCTTGGCCCTGCTGGGCTGGTGCTCCTGGGAAGAGACTCCCGCTCCAGGAGACTGAAGACTGTCAGGCCAACTTTGCTCTTCACTTTCTTCCCCCATCTCCTGGTTCCCACACTTTTCCCAGGCCCAGTGTCCTCCTGGTCATATGGGTACTGACCACAATGCCCTCTTCCCTTTCTGGAAGCTCTGGAAGCTCCAGAGGGTTCCAGTTCTTGACAGGTCTGCAGGTGCAGCCGAGAAATTGCCAACTACAACCTGCCAGATGTAGACCTGGTTTGGGGGAACTTAAGAGGCTGAACAGAGGTGCAGACCACCCTACTGTGTGAGATGAGGGAATCGTCTAGAGATAGGAAGAGAACACCACATCAGCAACTTTCTTGGATTCTTCTCCTTCAGTGAAGAGTCTCAGGAAAAAAGAGTGAAGTTACAGGCAACTGTGGGAGAGAGGCAGGGAGGTACAGAAATTCATGACACCCTTTGCACCTTGAGAGACCAGAATCAGGGAGTTCCCACCCCACTGCAACCCCTCCCTTAAGCGGGCCTGTGGGTGGGCAATGGGAGGGTTCAAAGAAGAAGAGGCAGCCAACTGAGAAGCAGCGTGGTAGAGGGGCACCAAGGTCCCAGAAACACGGATTTTCCACCAGGACACAGGGCCCAGCTATACAATTTTTTTTAGCAAAGTTTGAGGCAGCAACAGAGGGAGAAATTAGACAGCAGTTGGTCAAGGGGAGGAGGGGATCATGTAAAGTCATGCAGGCGTAAGCACTTGGAATCTGTAAAAGCCGTGTGTTTACAGATGCAAGATACTATTATTACTCTGTGGGGGTCAGAAGTCAGATTGCTTAACAGCTCTGAGAAGACTCTTTCCCCCAGTGGGAGGGAAAGCAGAGTGCATTTCCTAAGGGATGGGATTCTGCATTTTTACCCTTGCAACTCACATGCTGCTGAGCACAGTTCTTACTTAACAAGGTCAAGGGGAAGATGGGATTTGAGGGTGCTAGCAGGTGGGGTTGGGATGGCTGGGCATAGGAGGGTCCCAGCAGGGGAGAGAAGGAAAAGAGCACCCCGGGATAGCCAGCCAGGGAGAAGGCTGCTTGTGAAGAGACCACAGGGCAAGTCTGGAGGCTGGAAGGTAGGAGATCAGGAGTGGAGGGGCTAGAAAGAGCATGGAAGCTTTGGAGTTTTTAGATAATAAAGGAATAAGGATTAGGGGAAGCAGGGCAATGCCCAAGGAAAAACTAACTGCCAGCTATACCCAGGACCCCAGGAAACACTTACCATGAAAAGTCATGAAACCATGAGAGCCAAGAAATACCCGAGGGGAGTAAGGCATTCCCCCCACCCCAACCCAAGGAAAGAAAGAAGCTGCAAAAAGGGGGCTGGGGAGGGGGAGGGAAGCAGACCCTCTACCCCAATCTGCTGCTGGGGCTGAAAAACTGCACCCTGGTTGCACATGCACAGCACAGCCAGGAAGTGACAGGCAGGTAGTCTCTGCCGCCCTCTGCGCCCAGAGCCCCCTCCTCTCTTGGCACTGTTCTTCCCCAGGCTCTGCCCACCTGGAACTGCTCCCTGAGTGCACTTTCATCTTTCTCTAAATAAATGGCTTTTGGGGCCTCCCTGGTGGCAGAAGGGGTTAAGAACCACCCTATGAAGCATCCGCAACCACTGGCAGCAGACCTCTCCTGCCTCACCCGCTGCTCCCCTCACCAGTGCATTTCAGTCAGTTTACCTGTTCTGTTACCCACTCTGTCTCTGGTGAGTCCTCTCACCCCCCATGACTCTGGCCTGTACCCCAGTTCTTGTATGCATGTATAAGTAAATCTTTAAAAATAAATAAACTGCTTTTGCTTCTGCTAAAGACATGACTTTGAATTCCTCTCCCACCACAATCAAGGCCCAAAGAATCCCAAATCCAGACATCTAGGGACCCAGGATCTGGGAATGATGGAGGATAAAGAAAGGAAGAGACACCACAAGGTTAGGGGTAGAAGGGATTAGCATAAAACCTTAACCTAAGGGTCAACACCCAGATTAGAATTACAACAGAAAGGGATCAGACTGCTCTAGGGAGTGTCAAGAGCACAAACTTGATGGTGAAGGAATAAACCATCCACCCACAACGATGAGCCCCTCACTACCAAAAGATGATAAAACCTAATGTTGTCCCCAAAATGGGGCAGCCCTCTTTCTGCCCACCTGTGACTATGCAGGTGCCTCTCTCCACCAGCTCTCTCCTCTGCAGGGCAGCCTCCTGCCTGCCTGTGACCTGCACCCTGCTGGGGCTTCTCTGCACTGACCTCCCTCAGGGAGGCAGCTCTCCTCAAGGCCGCCCACCTGCAACCATGCAGGCCTCTCTCCGCAAACCTGTCCCTTCCGGGGATCTCTTCCTGCCCACTTGTGTCTATGCACATGTCCTTTACTCTTCTGCTCCTTTCCCTAATATACCTGCTCTTTTAAAAAATACATATAAGAGCTGGGGTACAGGCCAGAATCCAGGGTGGTAAGAGGATTCACCAGAGACAGAGTGGGGAGCAGAACAGGCAGACTGACTGAAACACACAGCTGAGGGCAGCATCGGGCCAGGCAGGAGAGGTCTGCTAAGCCATGTGGGTCCCCTCCCTGGCTGGAGGCAGGGATCGAACTTGTGCTGCAGTGGCTGCAGTTTGCTTCATAGTGCATTGCTTAGCTTAACTCATATGCTTAACCCATAATAAACCTGCTCTTAAAAATATCTACATCTCTGCCTCTTGGGGAAACTCGCCGTGTGTTGAACAGGGGGCTCTGGTGAAACCTTCCCCAGAATGAACCCCACACTCAAAAACGACATCAGTAACAATATGAAAATTACCAAAGCTGTGGCCAGCCTGATGAATTGCTGGCATGGCTCAACTTCCTGTGGAGAAATGGGTGAAGAGGGAGGTGAGAGGTCACCAAGCATGCTCAGTCTCCATTGTCTCTGCAGAAGGTCTCAGACTATTGGAGGCCAGCAACCAGATTGGGGAGAGGACAGTGTGATGAGGGGCTTGTTTGTAGGGACCTCTTCCCCACAGCATGGGGAAGAGGGAGAAGAAAGCCTTTACCCCAGGTTTTTTTAACTAAATGTTATCATCAGGAAAATTTAAAATTAAGAAATAGTGAGCTGCCAATGTTAGAGTCAGAGTTTGTCTAAACTTAGCTGACTGAAACTTGAAAAACGACTTACAGGCCTTATCTAGTAGGTCAGCTGGTCCCATACCTTAGGCTCTCCTGGGCAGTTAAGGGCAGGGCGTATGAAACAAGAATGTTATCTTAGAATGTGCACCCAGGTATGGGGCAGAAGCCTGAGCCCGCCCAAAATGGATCTCCTGTAAGTTTAAATTTTTGAAACATGTCTCTCTTTAAAGAGAGACATGCTGTGCTCATTGCGCGGGCTTTGATCTCTCAGCCTATTGACTGCAACCTATGTGATGGCGGGAAATTGGCTACAAAAGCTCAACCCTACTTCCTCTCAGGGCCAATTGCCTCAGCCAGACCTGCGTGTCACAGTTGAACGGTCAACCCCAGCATGCTGGCGTAACTAAAGCTCTACATGACCATTGCAGCCCTGTGTCCGCTCTTTGTTCTTTTGGGATGCCCATGGAAACTCGGTACTTTACACCCCAAGACCTGAGGCATAGCAGGGGAGGGTGAGAGGGATCAAAACAGGAGAGGGAGAGCACAGGAACTGTGGAGATTGATCACAGGTGCTGTGGGCTGGGCAGGGGTGGGGAGAACTACAGGGACCACATCTGAGGGGAGAGATCAAATACTGTCCAAAAATGGGGCCTTCCTGGTGGCAAAAGAGGTTAAAGTCACAGCACTATCCAACTATCCACAGCCACTGCAGCATGAGTCCAATCCCTGGCCAGGGAGGGGACCCACATGGTGCAGCAGACCTCTCCTGCCTCGCCCGCTGCTCCCCTCAGCAGTGTGTTTCCATCCATCCGCCTCTTCTGCTCCTCCTGTTACAGGGCAACTTTAATATAAAATGGGTTCCCCACACTGGGTTCTCCACCCGCGTGCTCAGAAGACTTAAAAGTTTTAACTCCAGGTACATGTGGCAAAAGTTATTAGCACGTTTTATTTTATGAAAGAAAGGGGAATAAAATAGTAATAACATCAAAGGAAAAAGAAAGGGATACAAATTCATAAATACTCTACCAGATCTAAGCAATGGCGCATTGAGAGCTGGCTCCGAGTCGAATGAGATCGCTCCGAAGGCAGGGGTCTGGCTCCTCAGTCAGAGAGAGAGTGTGTCCAAGGCTCACCTCGGTTTTATAGCCAGCCTGGCTGCTTAACTCTACCCTCAGGTCCCAGTAATTTACTCTTCAATAATTATTTTATTGGATTTGTGGTTCTGAAACACTAATGGTTTGGAGTGGGGGCTGGAGTCCACACACCCATAATTTATTTAGGACCACCTTTTTTTAAAACACTAATGGTCTGGAGTGGGGGTTAGAGTTTACACACCCATAATCCATTTAAGACCACTTTTCCCCTTAACACTCCCTCTGTCTCTGGTGGATCCTCTCACTAGCCCACATCACTCCCTGTATCTCTGGCATACACCCCGGTTCTTTTATGCATGAATTAAAATCTTTTTTAAGGGCCTCCCTGGTGGCGCAGTGGGTTAAGCAACACACTATGAAGCAGACCGCAGCCACTGCAGCACAAGTTCGATCCCTGCTGCCGGCCAGGGAGGG
>JAGFMF010011958.1:4445931-4472851 GCA_019455555.1 Galemys pyrenaicus
TCCCCTCCCTGGCCAGCAGCAGGGATCGAACTCGTGCTGCAGTGGCTGTGGTTTGCTTCATAGTGCGTTGCTTAATCCACTGCGCCACCAGGGAGGCCCAAGAATGAAAGCGTTTTCTGTGTTAACCTCTGACCATTAACTCCATGGAGTCCACAGAACCCTAAGCATAAACCACATCACATTTGTGAACAAGAGCAAGCCCTGCCACCCCAGTGCTTCCAGACACCCCCTGGGGAGGGTCTGAGTGTGCAGGGAGAGGGATGAGGCCCTGCACAGTGACAGAGCAGGTTGGTATGCCCACCTGGGGGGGGGGGGGTGATTCCTTTGAAAACAGATCCACCCTGGAAGTCACTGAACTACAACAATGTGGAGTGGATTTGAACTTGGGTTATCACAAGTCAAAATTTAAAAGCAAGAGTAGACCAGAAAGCTGCTTCCCAAGTGTTTTTCAATGAAAGCACACTGATGCACTGTGTCAGATAACCCTGGCAGCAGGCCCAGAAGTGCAGATGGCAGGATAAAAATGCAAGCCTGCTGCAGGACTTTTTGTCACCAACAGATTCAGGACTCATTTTTCAAGGGTTTTCTCTCTGATTTCTTTTCAAGAGTCCCCAGATTGTGTCTTTATTCAGCACTATACAGAGATGGCTGCAGGTGCAAAAAAAATAGTTTAACCATCATCAGCTCATATTACTATTGTCAAAACTCTTTCTGGTGTTTTTCTGGTATGAAATTATTCCCACCAGTTTATGATGGAGGAACTGAAGCTCTGAAGAGGCCCAATAACGGCTTCAGGGCCACCCAGAAGGGAGCCAGACTGCTCCGTCTGCTTCTGCGCTCCAATCTTGGGGCTTAGAGGCTTAAACACAGCTTAGGGTGGAGAAGGAAGGAAGACTCCTCCCCAAGGTTAAAGGCGCTAGCACTTGGCAGCAGCTCCAGGCACAAGGCACAAAGGAACCCACACCCCATTCCAACAGGCACTTCAAAGAAGGGCTTGCAATTATCCTTCTGGCACAAATCCCCAGGGCCTGAGCTGTAGCCTAACATTCCTGTGGAAATGGTGGTTGGTTTAGAGAGGGATGTCAGGCATCTGGCGCTGCTGCAGGAAGCATTAAGGGTCTAACACTGTGTACCTAAGTGACTAAGAGAACTGGATAAGCATCTCCACTGGGAGCAAACACTTAGGGAGATTCGGGGGAGGGAAGCCAAGACTCCACAGAGCAAGGGTGAGAATTTTGGTGGAACAAATCCCAGAGAAAGTCTGTCACTTACCCTGGCTGTTTAGACATTCATCCCATCCTTCCTCCAAGAAGACATCGTAGAGACAGCAATATTTGTGTTTTTAAGCATTCTACTATTGATAATATGGACTACTATGTTATCTCGTGTGTGTGTGTGTGTGTGTGTGTGTGTGTATACTTCTTGGAGGGGGCAAAGTCCCAAATGTTGGCCATTCATGCTAACTGAAAAAATAAGAAAGTGCTAAAAAATTTTTTTGTTGTTCATTCAACATTTTTCCCTCTGGCAAAGCCCTCTTTAAGTCTCTCTCTCCCACTTCTAGCTAATGGTGTAGCTGAGGGTAGTGTAACTGACAGGAATGTCACAGGATTAGCCAGCTTTTATCTGGAAAAGGCTCAGACGCCCCTGAGTGACAAGGCAGTATCAACCCATCACTCTTGCCACCAATATCTAAAACGGATTGATGAGTGACTAAAAGCCCAAGAAATTTCTGGCATAGTATGCCCGAGACTTACTCAGTGGTCAAGATGTCAGATCCTTAAAATTCTGTTTAAAGAAAGAAACAGATAACCTAGCTGGAAAATGCTCATCCAGGGAATTTTCAATCCCTACTCTTAAGGAACTTTTTGGAGGTGTGAGGAAGTAGGAGGGGAATATCTTTGGCCTCAGATGGTGATGGATAGGTGAGGTCTGTTCCTTGAAGAAGGGATAAAAAATAAAGAGGGACAAGAATTCCTAACCTGGAGCAGCAAAGGGAGAGATAAAGAGCCAGGGAAGAGGTGTGGAGACCAGAGGAAGGGGGCGACCCCAAGACAGGGGGAGAGGCTTAGAGAAAGCCAGGGAAGGTGTGTAAGAGAAACAAGGCAGATGGAAGGGAAGGCTGTAAGATAAGGGCCAGTGCAAACAAACAAACAATTAAGGGCAATAAAATGAGGAGCCAGCAGAAGTAGGGTCAAGACTGTGACTGAAATGGGGCCATATTCGGATGAAGGCCTAGTCACCTCAGCATCTGCCACAATGCCCCAGGAGTGCTCAGAGCAGGGACGGGAAATGCTTTCCATGAATTTGACCTCTTGGTAGAAGGCAACGTGGCAACTCCCCTCCGCCTTGCCACAGGCACCCACCTGTAAAGCACTACAAAGAGAGTAGTTGCAAAGGGGTCAGATGGCAGTGCCTGTCCTCAGAAACCACAGCCGAAAAATGAGGTAGAATAAGCAACAGTTCAAGAAAAGCATAAACTGCTCTATAGCAGGTCAGAGCAGAGACACTAACCACGGGAACAGGAACACTTTCAAGGACTAGGTGGCCCCTGACCTGAGGCCGTGAAAAACGAATAGAACTTGGCATTCAGGACATAAAGAGCTTAGCTTTTTCTTTCTTTTTTAAACTAATCTTTCTCACAGCGACCCAAAGGCTGGCAAGTGAACTGCCAAGCAGACAGGAAGCCATAGGAGACAGAGGCAGCTCACGGGTGCCCTCAGCATGGAAGTCACCTACGATATTTCTGGTCTCTGCCTGGTTCTACCTTAATAACCACAGAGCAGAGCGATGACCAGAACTAGCACGGCTGCAGAGTAACTACCACCTACGCACCCTCAGCTGGCTAAACAAAACCAGGTTCTCGGCTCTGTAAGGGAGATACTGGGCACACAGCCAAGTCTCATTTGACTTGATGTCACACAAGTTAGCACAAACGTAGCACATCGGCGATGCTACCTTTACACAAGGGTATCGGGTCCTGCCAAACCCCCATTCACAAAAACAGACATTTCCAACTCCCTTTATCTGATATGTGTTCCCATGAAGCATGAATTCGGTTTTATTGATATATAAACATATTTTAAAAATATATTTATCTAGTTGCCCATTAAACTTCTAAATTTACCTCCTAAGAAGCTGCTGTTCTCATGTTTTACTTGGTTCGTCTTTGGTCTCACACAACAGTGCCTTGCCTGGCACCTGAATCAGCTGGCTCGAGGGCAGCACTCCAAGAGGAAGTACGTGTTGTTTCCGGTTGGCTGTGGTCCCCTGGCCCTTCGCCAGGAGAGTGTCCCACCACGCAGCACTCAGACTTCAGATGGCTCTACAGAGAGACCTGGGTGCAGACCCACCCCCCAACCCCCCACCCAATACCAAACCAACAGAACCACCAACAGAACCAGCAACAGGTGGAGGCTCCAGCAGAGCCCGGTTTCCCAAGGCATCAGCAGGCCTCTTAGGGCAGCCAAGGAGAGAGGAGGCCTGAAGATGAGCTCATAGGTAGGGCCCTCTTGAGCAAGGTCAGAGCAAGGTCAGCCAGGAGAAAGGAGCCCTGGAGCCTTTGCCAGCTGCCCAGGCACCGTCAATAAACCAAGTTCACCTCCAACCCTCAGTCTATTGAATTCAAGGCTCAGAAGATGGTCACATCTTACATGAGACTGGCAGGACTGAGCCTTCAAAGATGGTTGTCTCCCACTACCCCTCATGTTCAAAACTCCTAGCTGAGAAGCGCGTCTGCCATTATCGCGTACGTATGCTCTTGGACTGGCTTTCCAAGAGCGCCTGATTGCAGCTCTATAGTCTCAGCTCTGCTTTTACCTGAGCAATCCTAATCTCTAGACCGGGTCTGATGGCCTGGGCGTCCAATCAGCTCGTGCGTCCAACCACAAAGGACGGACAGTCAGGACAAGAGCACCACTGCTTATGTCTGGGGTTCTGATCATAAGACTATACCTTGGTCCTAAAGGGACAAATGTCCTGGGGAGAAATAAAGAAGGTGAAAAATAGGACATTGTTCTAGGCCCACTGAGAAATGGAGCTTTCGAAAGGGATTAGTTCAGTAATGTGGGCATCTGGGTCAGCAGTTGTAGGTAAGAATCCTAATTAAAGATGCTAGCTGCTAGTTAACATTACTGTATAATCATATTGCAATATATATGCGTGATAAACCAACACACGTTTGCTGCAAACTTACACGTTGCTGAATGTCAATTACAACTCAATTTAAAAGAGAGAGAGAGAGAGACTGCTTTCAGGAATAAATAAATAACTAAACAAGGATTTCACCCAATGTGGCTCAATTTTAGAAGATTGACTCTTACCTACTGTCTTCTGTCTTTATGAAATGCGCTGTTCACAGATGCCAAGTTCATAAAAAAGGATGAAACTATTTAAAAAGAAAATAACCTGGGGGCCTCCCTGGTGGCACAGTGGGTTAAGCAACACACTGTGAAGCAAACCGTAGCCACTGCAGCACGAGTTCGATCCCTGCCGCCGGCCAGGGAGGGGACCCACATGGCACAGCAGACCTCTCCTGTTTCGCCTGCTGCTCCCCTCAGCAGTGTATTTCAGTCCATCTGCCTGTTCTGCTCCCTGCTCTATCCCTGGTGAATCCTCTTACATGAGACTTTTGTGCCCCAGCTCTTATATGCAGAAATAAATAAATAACATCTTTCAAAAAAAATAACTTCAGAAATGTCCTTCCTTGGCTACTATACGACCCATATTTAAAAAAAAAAGACTCTGAACAGTGAAAACAAAAACAAAAAAAAATAAAATAAAATAAATTAAAAAAAAAGACTCTGGATGGTCATGCCAATCCTCTTTCTTGACGGCCAGGCAGCGGGTCCGTCCCCCGTGGCGCAGCCCGGGAGCAGCCTGGTTGGCCCACGGTGTGTGTGGAGGGGAGCAGGGGGGTGAGGGGCACCTTACCCTTCGACCTGCCTCGTTGTTCTGCAGGTTCATGAGCACTCGGCCCTGCTCCTCGGATCCCTTGGCAAAGTTCTTCTCCCGCTCCCGGGCATCCACGAACTCCTTAGCAAAGCGGTAGCCGTACTCCACGTTGTCCCCACAGCCACCCCACAGCCAGTCCCGGGGAAGGTCCTTGGGCCGTGCTGTCCGGCTGCAGCCACACGTGGAGAGTTCACCCTCGCGGCAGGCCCGGCTGATGGCATTTACCACCCCGGCTGCGCTGACTGCGTAGGTGAAGGCCGTCTCGCGGCTCCCTGTAAGAAAAGGCGTGGAGGTGGTAGGAAGGCCAGCCGCTAGAGAAGGTCCTCGTCTGCTCTCTGCCTCCTCAGTGCCATCGCCCGACCGACCGTAACACTCCTAGGTTGGAGGTGAGGCAGCGTCAGGAGGGAGCGCCTGTCACTTCCTGTGGCTCTAATGGTTAGAAACTTCTCTCAGAATAGCTAAGATTCGCCTCCCCTGCCCTATGAACACACAAAACAGAATGCATCCCTCCAGCCCTGGCCTACACTCGCAGCCACTCCAGAGAAGTTAACATGACCAGCAGACTCCTAGGAGGTAGACCTAAGGGGAGGGGAAGCTGGGCATTAAAGAAGTTATGGGACATGTGGGACCAGCAGAATGAGGCTGAGTAAGAATTCATGCCAATAGTGGGGTTCTAGCCTAGCAAAATTTCTCCCTCACAGATGTAATTTCTCACCACCTAAGAGTCACACATTTATCTTTTTTACTGTTGCCATTATTCAGCAAAACCAGGAGTGGCAGACACCAGGTGGAGACCTGAAGCAGAACGTGAACTAGACTTATCATGTCCAAAATTACCCAAGTTGTCTTACGCTGCATTCCTCTGGGTCCACACTGACTCCTAACTCAAGAACACTGGGGACCACATGCATGGGATTCCCAACACGATCTCTCTGAATAAGCTGATCATTTCCAGTAAAAAATTCAAACTGGTTCTTTTTTTATGGTGGCAGTGAACCACTTAAAAACTCACGTGTATGTTCTACTTTATTAAAAATGTTTGTAAGAAAAAGGATCAGTCACCAGGGGATGCAAATCAAATCACAATGAGCTACCACTTCATAGACACAAGGATGGCTACTATCAGAAAGAAAACTAGTAAGTTGGTGAGAAGATAGAAAAACTGGGACCCTCGTGTATTGCTGGTGGGAATATTAAATGTTGCAGCTGCTTTAGAAAACAGTCTGGCAGTGCCTCAAAAGGGTAATCATAGCGTTACCATATGACCCAACAATTCCACTCCTAAGAATATATTCAAAGTAAATGAAAACATACATCCACACACAAACTTACATAGGAATGTTCACTGAAGCACTGCTCATAACAGCCAAAACGTAGAAACAACCCACCATGTCCAGCAGCAGAGGAATGGGTAAACAGAATGTGGGCTAGCCATACGATGGAGTACTACTTAGCCATAAAAAAGTTAATAAATTAATGACATAAGCGACAACATGGATGAGTCTTGAAATTATGACGTTAAGGCCATTTTGTATCTGTATGGCACCAGATACAAAAGGTCACCTATTACATGATCTCATTTGTTTGAAATGTTGATAATATGAAGATTTGTGGGAACAGAAAGATTAGTGGTTGCCTAGTGTTTGGGGAGGAGGGAGCTGGAGAGTGGCTGCTAATGGGTTTGTAGTTTATAGAGTTAAGCAAATGTTCTAGAATTAAAGAGTGGTGGTGGTTGTACAATCTTGAGACTATACACTGAAATGTATACTTTAAAGTGGTGAATTGTATGCTATGTGAGTTATATTTTAACAAAGAAAGAACAACTAGTACTCATATGGACTCAGACATGGAGGGGAGGGAGTAGTTTTAGGAGAAAACTAAGACTCACTCCTGATCTCAGCAATTACACCAGACAATCTTTCACTCCACTTCCCCGCCTGCGTCTCCATGGTCAGAAGCAGACATCCGTGTCCGGGCAGGTGGCAGGAGGAGCAGTTTGTAATCACGGATAGATCTGGGTGATGCCCCAGCTCGCTCAACTTCTTCATCATCTAGGTGCAACACTGTGAAGTTTGCAAACCGACCACACCAGGCGCGCCAGTCTTTCTGAGCTCAGCAGGGACTGGCTCCTCGTGGAGACTAGGGAGAGACCCAGATGACCAGGGAGCCTGTCAGGGGGTCACCAGGACTGAGCTACCACCAGAGCCGGGAGACATCTGGTCCAGGGGAGGGTGAGCTGCCAGGGTGAGATGGCCAAGAGGCTCTTAGGAGGGGGCTGGGCCCCACTTTGAGAGACTCCTGGCTGAGAAGTAGCCTCAAGCCCTGAGCTGGCACCGGGCACAGGGAGCACCTCCGTGCTGCAGCCCGCACGCCCATGCCACCGCTGGGGCATCCCCTTCGCAGCGCTCTTCCGAGGGCAGGGCTAGGCTTTCAAGGCAACCCACTCTGTCTTCTCCAGTGACACTAATCACCACCGTGTTCCTGCTTAGCTTAAGCTGAAATATGCCTCTCTATAGCTCCCGCCGGCTGGAGCTACACTGTCTAATCCCTTCTCCATTTGACAGCCCTTCAGTATTTGAAAGCAATGAACATGCCTTTTATGTTTTCTCTTTTCCAACTTGCATATGTCTGATTTCTTCTTTGCATTCTTTAGCAAACATGCTTTTTGGAACTGAACCACCACTCTTAGAACTGCCTTTTAAATAACGAACCTGCAGCTGAGCATACTGCAGCAGACGGCATGTGCCTGTCACGGGGTTTGGTCTTCCAGTGAAAGAGCTGTCTCTTGCAGTCTGCCTGCCTCTGGCGGGGGCATCGGAATATGGGTAGCTCTGCCTTCACAAGAGCATTTGGGGGCTCTGGTAAGCCTGCTAAGGATGGGTCACTAATGCCAATCTCAAGCAAGAGATAACTCGGGGCAGGAAATGCAGAGGGCTTGTGTGTGTAAGTAAAACAATTCAGAGTGGAAACTCAAACCACGTCAAGGATAAAGGCGAGTAAACCAGCAGCCGTGGCACGGCCAGCGAGAACGTGCATCGTTCCCTGCAAGGAGGTGGCAGGGTGGCATCAAGTCCTCTCTCTCCACAGTGGCCCAACTACCAGGGAGGTGTCCTCAGGTTCCTGTGCGGAGGCTGGGAGGACTGCCAATGGCTCCCTCCAAGCTGCTCTGCTGCCCTCTGGTGGGCACTTCTGCAGCAATTTCAAGAAGAAAGGGATCTTGGAAGATCACAGGGAGAGGACCCGTCAGGAGCTAGTGTGGACCCCGGGCAGGACTGGGGAACAAACCCCCAAGGTACATAAGCAAGCAGGGAAGCTATAAAAAGGGTGTAGAAATGAAGCAAACAGAAAGGTTCCATCTGTAACAGATCAGGGTACAGAAAGACTCGCCATTGTGGCAAGTCATTCCATCACGCCAACCTGTACCTAGGGGGACTTGTATTCCTGACAACCCCTTTCTTCCCTAAAGTTACCCTCACTTTTTGGCCTTCACTCAAGCAGAGTAACCTGTGAAAAGGACCTATCCAGTGTCAGGCAGACATGAGGGTCCAAAGACCTTAGTGATTAGGGGCTGCTTCTCTACCTGGGCATCCTAGTTTTCTCATCCAAACCCCAAGGCAGAGGGTGCTGTTGACTGAAACTGCTACCAGGTAGAAGGACAAGTACTAAGGGGGTTTGAGAAGAATGAACAAGTCATAACAACGCCCACTTAACCCCCATGTCCATACTTTTGGGAACGCTGCCCAGTGGGACTGTCACTGCAGGACCTTTTATGGCTCTTGAGTGGAAGGAAGCAGGAGAGCAGCAAGGTCTGTACTTCTCCCTGGTCCCACTGCCTCTGATGGGGCAGGGGAGGGTGGGGAGGGGTCTGGAACGAATGGTCATGTGAGCCAGGAAAGGGACAGCCCTTCCATCGTCACCCAGGCCTCCAACTCCCCAACTCTCTTGCCTGCCAGTATCAGTCCTTGGGAAAACCCCAGCCCCAGGTAACTCCAGAATGTAGCCTTTTGAGGGGAAACTTTCCTGGGAGAATGTGATTCAGAACACAGTGCTCTGACACCTTCCTTTTATGGCCCTGGGGATAAGAGCCAGTAGAATAGGGCCGGATTTCTCAATTTCTTGCCAGGGAGGGGAGGATTGCATTTCAAAAGGACCTAAAACAATTAGACCCTAGATCACACCTCCATCTAAGCAACAGGGTAGCCAAAGAATCCTAGACCAGGAGTGGGAGAGGGGAAGGGATGGGGATCCAGGAAGAGGTAGCCCTCTCATCTTTCTTCTGGGTCTGTTCCCTCCCCCACTTTCACACAATTCCCCTTTCAAATGAAAAGGCCAGGACTGGATCTGGGTCGGGTTAATGACAGCTGTCACCAATTTGGCCCAAGGTCCCTATCTCTCTCAGGGTCCAAGTGGAAGAGGCAAAATTCCTGCAGACACTGGGTAGTAGTTTCAGTTCCCCATCCATGATTCTCAAAGGGGGGCCCTTGTGCTGGGACTTAAATCCCAAGGCCATGGAGGGCTTCCTGGTCAGCCCTAACTCACCTCCATGTTCTGAGGCCCTCCCAGAGGGAGTCCCAGGCAGGGATTACCTGAGGCTCTGCTTCCTCAGAGTGCCCCTCTCTCTCCTGCACCTGCTTCCAGACCTCCAGACAACCCACTGTAGACCAGCCCGCAGGCCCTCCCATGCCGGGGCCAAGAGCGGGTCAGGTAGGCTGGGTGCTTTAACCAAGCCCGTCTCGGTGACCTCTTACCTATCTGCATGACTCTCCCGAAGACAGACGTGTTGTCCACGGTGCTGCAGTTCCACCTCCTCTGCCGGAACTGGTACTGACACTCTTTGATGCCCGTCTTGGCCCCCTCCCCTATGTAGGCCATGTGCTCCTGGTACAACTGGCACAGCTTCCTCTGACCAGGGGAGAGCCCGGGGAGCTGACTGCACACGGGCTGGGCGCCGATGATAAACATCTCGGGTCTCTGCACCGGGTTCATAGCTAACGACCTGCAGCAGAGATCCAGAAAGGGGGAAAGGCCAAGGCGTGAGCATAAGCCTGTGCGCAGCGGTCAGTCATTCGTTCAACACACTTGCTGAGGCTTTCTGTGCACAGCTGCTGTACTAAGGGCTCAGAAAGGAAAATCAGAAAAAACACTGTACCTGCCTCCAGAGGCATTGTGGGGAAACTGAGGCAGGAACACGGATGACATGTGCGATGTTAAATGCTAAGGTCAGACTTGAGTTTCTGGGTCCATGGTGATCAGACAGGGAGAGAGCCAGGCGGCAGAGAGGCACTGGCTCTTCATTTGAGGCAGGGGCAGGAGAGGCAACCCTCAGCAGGAAAGGGCATGACTTACTCTAGGAGCAGGAATAATTAGTGCACTGGAGCACAAGTGCAGGATATGTGATGAGAAGCAAGACATTCCTTTAAATAGAACTGCCCTTGTGTCTTTATTTTTTTTTTAAAGATTTATTTATTTATGCATACAAGCACTGGGGTACAGGCCACAGGTATGGGGGGGTGAGAGGATTCACCACAGAGAGCGGGGAGCAGAACAGGCAGATCAACGGAAGTACATTGCTGAGGGGAGCAGCGGGCAAGACAGAAGAGGTCTGCTATGCCATGTGGGTCCCCTCCCTGGCCGGTGGCAGGGATCAAACTCGTGCTGCAGTGACTGTGGTTTGCTTCATAGTGCGTTGCTTAACCCACTGCGCCACCAGGGAGGCCCTGCCCTTGTGTCTTTAAATAGACTTTATGGGCCTCCCTGGTGGCACAAGGGGTTGAGCACCGCACTATGAAGCATCTGCAGTCACAGCAGCACGAGTTCCATACCTGGCCAGGGAGGTGACCCACAAGGCACAGCAGACCTCTCCTGCCTCACCCACTGCTCCCCTCAGCAGTGTACTTCAGTCAATCTACCTGTTCTGGTCCCTATTCTGTCTCTGGTGAATTCTCTCGCCCACCCATGCCTCTGGCCTGTACCCCAGTTCTCGTATGCATAAATAAATAAAATCTTTTAAAAATAATAAATAAATAGACTCCACATTAGACACACGGCAATATATTCTATGCTTTCATTTCCATATCTCACCCACGGACGGCTCACCCTCTCTTAGTTCATCTTGTACCAAACACAATAAAATGTTAAATTAGGTGAGAAGGCTGTAGCTCTCCCACCTGAGCAAAAATGTGAGCAGGGTACAGACCATGCCAAAGAGGTGGTGAGCGTCTGCCACTTCCAGGTTGACTTGGCAATGACAACAGTCCTAAGAACTCAAACAGAAAGCCACGTGTGGACACACGTGCCCCATCATCTGATCTGCAGTAAAGAGCAACTCTACTGTCCTTGTCTCCACCAGCCAAAAAAAAAAAAAGGTTTATCAATATTCTTATCGATCCAGTAGCAACAGAAGAGTTACTTCTAACAACCCATGGGGATGGAGGAAGGTCCCAGAAAAAGGGGTCATGGACAGGATGTGAGAAAAAGCCAGATGACCTAATCCTTTATCCTTATCTTCACCTCCAGGGGCTTGAGAGAGAAAAGGAGTTGACCTAGTTTTCGTGGGATAAGAAGGCCATAGGATTCCTGTCGTTAAAGGGATGGTGAAGACACGCGGTGACCCTGTCCACACTTTAGTCACCACCGGGGGCGTGGGCTTAGGTGGACTCAGCTCTCTCACTCACCACCAGGAGCTGGCTTCAGCTGGCAGCTGGGCCCAGCTGGAAAGGAGCGCAGCAGTGAACAGCAGCACGCTGGGCATGGTGGACCTCTGCCCTCCCCAGTGCCCGGGGGAGACCCCTGGGACTGGCAGCTTCCAAAACAGGACTCCCTGGAGAAGAGAAGGGAGAAGCAATGAGGAGATGCAACAGATAAGGGAGGACCAGCCTAGGTGGCTGGGGGAAGCCCAAGGATGAGCCCTGAGGCAGACCTAAGTCAAGTTCCCCTCAAAGAAATTCAGCCTCTTTCCAGTCTCCACCTTCTAGAATTTCTCCCTGATCCAGGTCAGTGAGCACCAAACTCAGGATGTGCTGGGTACAGCATTTAAGAAGATGCTTTGGTCGTCTGCAAAGCACACCTGCCCTTCTAGAACATCTGAAGGAAGGAGGATCATCTTATCAGCTCCACCCTTAACTCTTTCCCCAGCCAGGGCTGCAGCTCTCTGATCATCAGGCTCTTCCTTGTGAGGCTAGAAGGCAATTGGCAAGTTGGATCTGCCCACAACTGAGTATAAAGATTCCCTATCAACCCATGCCTTTTGCACTCTAAACAAGTTTTCCCAACACCCCCAACCCCAGTCTTGTTTATCCTTCTTAATCAGGAATTACAGCAGGGAGAAGGGGCTTTTCACTTTCTAAAGGCAACTTCTCTGACAAAACACCAAAAAGAAACCGCCCAGCTCTAAAGCTCTGGGGGCAAGGCGGTGCCTTCCAGGGCCCCCTCTCCCCAATCTTAGCTCAGTGGCCCTGGAGGGGCGCCCAGAGCACCAGCAGCTCCTGGGGGCTGCATTCCTTGCATCAAACGCCCTGTGTGCTGGGGATACATCCCCAGAAGCAACGCCCCTCCCCTTGTAGCCTGCAAAGCTTCCTACATTTTTGCCTCCCTCTTTTCTAACTGATGCCCACATATGTATCCCCAAAGAACACCCTTCCTGGGGATTTGAAGACACAGAAACTCTGTGCTTCTGGAGCCTACAGAGTCTAAAAAACACGCCCCTCCCACGCTCCCCACCTCACTTTTCCCTCAGCTCCCATCCAGGGCATGACCCCACATATCCAGAGAATCTTCCCAGGACCCCTTAACACCTCCAACGTGCACACACAAACACACACACTCGCACGCAGGCTCCAGGCTGCCCCACTCCGGCTCACCACGCTGCTTCCACAGATCTGGGTGTCCAGGCTCTCCGGGAGGGGGCGGCAGGTGCTTTGGATCATCAGACTAGGAGATATTTTGGTCCTGGGGCCACCAAGAGAGGAAGGTGGCTTGAGCTGGAACCAGGGAAGCTGGTCCACAGCTTGTTCCCCACCCCCTTTTGGTTTTTCTTCTAGAGGTCTCAGCTGGGGTGGGGGGGCACCAACAGGCAGGTGTGTGGGGCCCAGCAGGGGGCAGATCAAAGAAGAAACTTGCTCTTTTCCCTTTGTCATGCAGAGCCAGCTCGGAAATGATCCGGCCTCTTGCCCCAGCCAACTAACAGCTCCCCACACCCTGCTTTCCTACAGACTCTCCTCCTCTAAAGGATGCCTCCTCCCCCTCTATCCCCCATAAATCCTCCCCATCCCCTAGGGCAGGAGGTCTGTGAATGCACCGACTGGAACCGAGAGAGATGGAGCAGAGATAGGGCTGGCACCAGGAGCTAATGGCTTTATGGAGGGGAGGGGACCAGGTTCAGAGTAGGGAGGACAAGAGAAAAGCTTCAAAGAGTTTCCTTGTCCAAACATCCTCAACTCCACCTACCAGTCCTTCATGGGGACTGAAGACTCAGAGCTGCCCCTCTTCCCCATGGTCCTTGGCCCTCCCCTACCGCCCCCCAGCCACCAATTGCACCCTCTGCCACCACCCTGCCTCCAGCAAACTCCCTACTCCCCCACCCCAGCCTCCAGACATATCCTCACACATTTCCACCGCCTGAGAGCTGGCTTTTTTCTCCCAACTGGTGACGCTCGGCTACCCCCTCGCACCAGCGGCTCTCACTTGAGTCACACCTTTTCATCAAGCCCCTGTGAAATCTTTCTGGCCCTGCAAGTCTTAGGTTCAACTGAGGCCACCTTGGGGCCACTGCTTCTGAGCCAAGGACAGGCACCCGTGCCTGGTAAGGGTCACTGGCTTTGACTCCCCAGTGACTGGCCAAGCCGCCAGCTAAGGTCCAACTTCTCTCCAGCTGCTAAGGCGGCCCTGCAGCGGCCCTCCCTCTGCACTGCCTAACCAGAGCCGGGGGGAGACCACAAACCAGACCAGACTCATTCCCGCTGCGCTGACCTTTCATCAAACCCTCAGTTCATTAAGAAATTTATTTTTTTTAATTAATTTTCTGGTTTGTGGTGGCTTCTCTCTCTGCCTTCCAGATGTGGGGCACCTGAAACTGAATGCACCCCCCAACTCCTGGGGATGCTCCCTTCCTGGCAGGCAGAGGTCAGAGAACTAAAGCAGGACTGAGTCTGTCTGTAGTCCCAGCTTCCCTCTGCAGGGCTGGAGGCGAAAAGGGAGTGGAGACTGCTTTGTGAGCAAGGGCACTCGGGGAGCCTCACCCCACTGGGGCAGAAGGAAGCTTTGTGGGGACTCATGGCTTGATCTTCATGCACAGGACACATAAACACCTCGCAAGTCCTAGCTGTGGGTCTCGAGTGAATTTTACAGAAGGACTCAAGCCCGGGGGTTGTGCAGAAAGATGCAATAAATATCCAAAAGGCAGAGAGAGAGAGAATTCTGTCTGCTGCCTTTGTAACAGTCACAGATTTCCTCAGGTAACTAGAGCTACCCCTTCCTAATAGAAGTGTGTGTTGGTTTCAAGCACTGAAGTAAAAAGAAAGCCTGGGTCTCTCTAGCAGTGACTGGGGGGGAAGGGGAGGAAGATGCTAAATTCCCCCATTAAGACCCCTCCTGAGGGCTTGAATAAGCAGGTCAGACAGGCCACTGCCCTAATCCTTCATTCAGTTATTCACTCATTCAGTAAATTCATTAAAGAAATATGTACCGGGGACCTGGAATGTGCTAGGGGTACAACAGTGAACAAATAAATGCATAATATGTTAGGTCCGTGAAGAGTATGAAGAAAAATCAATGGGGACAAGAATCAAGAGGGATAAGGGGTGCTTCTAGTTTGCACTATTCAGGGTGCCTGGGGAAGCTAAAATACCTGCCCAGGCCACCTCTCTCCAGGCAGTGGTGTGGATGGACCCCTGCGGCAGTCACCAGCCTTCCTGAGACCTGCATCATCCTGCCTCACTGCAACTAAAGGGGTGCACGTATGAAAGCAGGATGTCCAGGTTCTCTTCCTATTATCTGGACTTAGTCCCCCATTTTCACCCCCTCAGGGGGCCTCACTCCTCCATCCCCTAGGCTGACCAGAGAGAGCTGATCTAGCAGCTCTGTCCCTACAGGGGCATCTCATGCCTTCCTGCACACGCTTCAGAGCAGCAGCTGATGAAAACTCTGACTCAGAGAGTTGACAAGGGCTTGAAAAGGTCACTCGCTGTTCACAAATCCAGCACTGGGTGTTCAGGACTGGCCTCCCCCAGAGCTAAGCGGTTTATGGAATGGTGTCAAATCCCACACCTGCCCTCTTACCCCAGACAGGCACTCTCACACCTAGAAAACGACCCAGAAGTAACCAAGAGTCTTGAAGGGAGTTGCCAGCTGCTATTCTTATTCTGTGACTCAATGAGGAGCTACTCAGTGTGCAAGTTTTAAAATACATCTGCAATTTTTTCAACATTCCTGGCACAGCAAGGACGACCATCTTGGGCATCTTAGGAAAGGAGAGGCTCCCCTTGGTGAGCCCCAGGCTGCGGTGCTGTGTGCCTGTCTTGTCTGTTTTTCCATGATTCCCAGGAGAAGGCAGGTGGGGAGCAGGAGTGGGTAGCTGTAGTCCGGTGCCTTCTCTCCCCTTGGCCGCTGTCAGAAAGACTCCATGGATCTCAAAGCCCTGGACAAATCCGGCTCACTCATTTCTTTCCCTCTTTCAAGTAAGAGCCCTCTCTCCTTACCCCTGATCAGTGGAACACGTCTCTGGTCTGACGCACACAGGCTCCATCACCACCACTTTCTTAAAATACTGACTGTATGGAGTTTTAAGCATGCGGTGGTTCCCAGCGTGCTAGCCATTCGCATTTCTCTACCCGGCCTTGTTCCCTCCCCTTCTTTCCCTGAATTTCCCAGTATGGGGCCTCTTTTCCATTCTCTTCCAACTCCTAGAAATTCCAGTCCTGCTTCCACACAAGACCTTACGCTGATACCCTTCCCAGGGATGCTTTCTGCTCTCCAGAAATTGAAACAATTTTCAAGTCCATGTTCAAAATGTGCTTCCTCCATAAAACAGTTCTTGATTAACTCAGTCCCATGAAAATCTTTCTACATACTTGGGGTTCCTTAACACTTATGCTTACAGGTATTTATTATGCACTACTCTGTCCCACACATGTTGCCTTAGAGCTATACATTTATTTTATTTTTAAAATTTTTTTCCCTTTATTTTTATTTTATTATTTATTGTTAATGGAGTAATATTAGGACACCCCCATCAGTCATTACCACATAGAGTACCGACCACCAGATCACCCATAGTTCACCACCATAGTCGATGCTTCCTTCCCTCTTTGTTCTTAGCCCTTCCTTTGCTCCTCCCCTCCTTGGTGTTTCTGGTCAGGTCTATAGTCAACTTTCAAGGGCTAGTTTTAAAACTTGTTTTTATATGATTCTTTGTATACTTACTTTATATTCCACATATTAGTGATACTATCCAATATTTACCTATCTCCTTATTTCACTTAGCATTATCCCTTCCAGCTCCATCCAAGTTGCTGCAAGTAGCATAAGATCATCTTTTTTGATTGCTGAGTAATATTCCACCTTCTTGATGGAATACTCATCTATTTTGGGGGCACTTAGGTTGTTTCCATAGACTGAGTTACAGACTTGAGTAAATAGCATTGCATAAACATGGAGTGCAAGTTTTATTTGGAGTGCAAGTTTTGTGGTTATTTTTAAAGATTTATTTATTTATGCATTTATTTTTACAAGCACTGGGGTACACAGGCTAGAGGTGTGCAGGGTGAGAGGATTCAGCAGGGACAGAGTATAGAACAGAATAGGCAGATCAACTCAAATACACTGCTGAGGGGAGCAGCGGGGCAAGACAGGAGAGGTCTGCTGCGCCAAGTGGGTCACCTCCCTAGCCAGCGGCAAGAATCAAACTCAAGCTGCAGTGACTGCAATTTGCTTCATAGTATGTTGCTTAACCCATTGCGCTACCAGGGAGGCCCAAGTTTTTTTTTTTTTTTTTTTTTTTAATCAGTGTTTTTAAATTTGGGGGATAGATGCCTAGGANGGGGCCCAAGTTTTTTTTTTTTTTTTTTTTTTTAATCAGTGTTTTTAAATTTGGGGGATAGATGCCTAGGAGTGGAATTATTGGGTTGAATGGCAGATTCCTTTTCAATGTTTTGAGACATCTCCATACTGCTTTCTATAAGGGAATATGCATTCCCACCAGCAATATAGAAGGGGAACTATATCCCTGAAGATATGAATTAACCTTCTCTGCTTTCTGTTTGCTCCATCCATATAAAGACAGTATAGTCTAAAAATATATTTATTTATTTATTTATTTATTTACTTGAATAAATAAATAAGGTTTATTTATTTATTTATGCATACAAGAACTGGGGTACAGGCCAGAGGCACAGGGTGAAGAGTGAGAGGATTCACCAGAAACAGAGTGAGGAACAGAACAGGCAGATCAACTGAAACATATTGCTGAAGGGAGCAGCAGGCGAGACAGGAGAGGTCTGCTGCACCATATGGGTCACCTCCCTGGCCAGAGGCAGGGATTGAACTTGTGCTGCAGTGGCTGCGCATAGCTTCATAGGGCTGCACCTTAACCCCTTGTGCCATCAGAGAGGTCCCTCGAATCATTATTTTAAAGAGCTGGAATGTGTGTTGGGAAAGAAAAGTCAAAGCAGACTAAAAGATAAAGCTCTGGAAAGGCAGACGCTGGCAGGTGTGAGGCTGGTGGAGACACTGGCAGAAGCAAAGAGCAGAGCGAGGAAACATATGATTGGGGAGAGCATGAAAAGAAGTTTTAGATCAGCCATAACAGGGATTCTGTCCTCAACAGGAGAAAACCCTCCTGTGCTAGGACAGAAAGTACATCATCTTTCAAGGAACAGCCAAAAATGTGCTCTTTTTAAAGCTCAGATTTGACTGCATCACTTAAAACCCTTCAAAGGTTCTCATCTCTCACTGGACAAAGCCGAAACTCCCCCTTCTGTTATATAAAGCCTTTCATAATCTGACTCTTGCCAACCTTTTGATCTTCTGTTGGTTTTTACTTGGCACTTCTGTGAATGACAAGCTCTTTGGCCTTGAGGTTACGCCTTCGAAGACCTTCCCTGGCCATCCCACCCAAGGAAGGCCCCATCTCCATTGTTCTCATTTCCAACCTCTTAAGTGTTTTATCAGAGCATTTCATAGAGCATGGCACAATTTGGCACGCTCATTGACTAGTGTTTTTGTTTCTTTCCTCATAAGCTCCACAGTGGTCTTGTTCACCATCTGTCCCCAGTGGTTTGGATCGTGCCCAAGGGTAACTAGTAGGTGCTCAATAAAGTTTGCTGACTGAAGAAAAAAAAAAGAGGCCCATTTTGGCTCTCAAGGAAATAAAATTTGTCTCCAGCTTCTCATGGACATAAAGGAGTCCTTTTGGCTTCCAGAAGACCCAGGCCTTTGACCTTTGCTGCTACTGACCTTTGCTGCCCCTTAATTGAGAATCTACTATGTGCTGCCAATGGAGACTCCAGGTCCCAGCTGTCTCTATATATTTTCCTCAAGGACATGTGTACCATTCAGCTCCAAAGAGTTAAATCCTGTGCTGCTTATTAGAAGACAACATGAGAATGTCTTAAGACATGGCCCCTAGAGGGCCTCCCTGGTGGCACAGTGGGTTAAGCAACGCACTACAAAGCAAACCGCAGGCACTGCAGCAACAGAGTTCGAGCCCTGCCTCCAGCCAGGGATGCGACCCACATGGCACTGCTGCCCCGCTGCTCCCCTCAGCAGTGGTTTTCTGTCCATCTGCCTATTCTGCTCCCCACTCTGACTCTGGTGGATCCTCTCACCTCCTGCGACTCTGGCCTGTACCCCAGCACTTGTATGCATAAATATATAAATCTTTAAAAAAAAAAAAGACATGGCCCCTAGAGGTACTATGGGCTACGTAGGGGAACATAAAGAGCCTAGTTGAAAAAGCAGGACACATGAAATCCCTGGGAAGTCTTAGGGGGCCATCACAGTCAGGCTGTGGGTTTGGAAGGGTCTTGAATGTGTAGGCTTTACATGGGAGGAAAAGAGCAAAAAAGGATTTCACATAGAAATGTGGTTTGGTGAAAGAGAATATTTCAAACTGCTTTTGGAAGGTAGGAGAGATACTGCATTAAAGTGGGACTTCAGGGCCTCCCTGGTGGTGCAGGGGCTTAAGCACCGCACTATGAAGCATCCATAGCCACTGCAGCACGAGTTTGATCCCCGGCCAGAGAGGTGACCCACATGGTGCAGCAGACTGCTCCTGTCTCACCAGCTATTCCCTTCAGCATGTTTCAATCTGCCTGTTCTATTCCCTACTCTGTCTCTGGTGAATCCTCTCACACACACCCCACCCCCCATACTCCCATGCCTCTAGTCTGTGCCCCAGTTCTTATGTACATAAATAAATCTATCTTAAAAAAAAAAGTGGGACTTCAATGATTTCCAATGTCCTCAGGATCATTCTTGTTCATTAAATTTATGTAGTTCCTCTGAAATCTGATATTCAATTCCCATGGAGCATTCAATATCAATTGCCCGGGAAAATGCCCGTGATCATATGATTCTAGCTTCTGGGCCCACCACTGCAGGAATGGGTTCAAAGACTTAGGGGATCCTGAAATGATGGCTGAGAAAGTCATCCAATAAAACCAAGACGTGGTATATAAAATTTTTTTAAAAAGATGTATTTATTTATGGGCCTCCCTGGTGGCACAATGGGTTAAGCTATACACTGTGAAGCAAAATGCAGCCACTGCAACACAAGTTCAATCCCTGCCTCTGGCCAGGGAGGTGGCCCACATGGCGCAGCAGACCTCTCCTGCCTCGCCTGCTGCTCCCCTCAGCAGTGTGTTTCAGTTGATCTGCCTGTTCTGCTACCCGCTCTGTCTCTGGTGAATTCTCTCAACCCTCACACCTCTGGTCTGTATCCAAGTTCTTGTGTGCATAAATGAATACATCTTTAAAAAAAAAGATTTATTTATTTGGGCATACAAGAACTGGGGTACAGACCAGATGTGAGAGGGTTACAGGATTTACCAGAGACAGAGTGGGTTGCAGAACAGGCAGATCTACTGAAATCCACTGCTAAGGAGAGTAGTGGGCCAGGCAGGAGTGGTCTGCTGTGCTATGTGGGTCAGCTCCCTGGCCAGGGATCGAACTCATGCTGCAGTGGCTGCAGATAGCTTCATAATGCTGCCAGTTAACCCCCTGTGCCACCAGGAAGGCCCCCGTATATAAAAGTCAAGCCACCTATTGACTATACTCTCCTCAAAATCCTCTGGCTCTTTTCCTGGACCCAGGAAAGCTTGTTTTTTATTTTTTTTTAAGGCCTTTTTTTAACCCCTCATGTCACATCAACTTTCAAGGTCTCTTCTTAATTGCATCTCCATAATATTTTAAAACATCATTTCTATTCTCCATTCCTACTGCCATGCTCCAAGTTACTACAAAAGTCCGTCCTCTTTCCCTTTCAACAAATTCTGTCTTATGCCTCATAAACCGAAGGAGCAAATGAATTCCTTCCACACTCAGTTTTTCTAATCTCCAAAGTAACAGCCAGCCACCAGGTTTCTCAAAAATATGGTCTCCTGACTAACACTATTGGTATCACTTGGGAACTGATTAGATATACAAATTCTCAAGCTTCACCCAGGCCTACAGAACGTGAAACTCAGAGGGTGGTGCCTGGCAATCTGTTTTAACAAGCCCTCCAGGTGATTCTGGTGCTCATGAAAATTTAAGAGCCACTGTCAGAGAGACATCCACACTAACACATAATGAATTAAAGCACTAAGTTGTTCAAGTGATACATGTGGGTTTTAGTGTCAAATTTCCATGTGTTATTGCCTTAAGTCAGCAGTGCCTTCTGTAGACGTTAAAGACTTCTGGGGACCACAGAACATTTGCAAACTAAAACAATGCCTCTAGAATGAGTCAGTACGTCCACTTCCTTCTGCTCGGATGGTTCTCATGGATGTCGTCTCTTGTCATTAATAAAATACTGATTCACTTGTAATTGTTACGGGCGATGATGGTGATGGTTACACAACTGGAGGAATATATTAAAAATCATTGAGTCATACATTTTAAATGGGTGGCTTGTGTGCTATGTGAATTACGTCTCCATAAAGCTGCTACATTTTTTTAAAAAGTGATGCCCCAGCAATTCCACACTCCCAGAGAAATCTGTTCACATGTGCAATATGACTGTCACAAAGAGCAGTGCTTTGAACAACCTCAAACTGGAAACAACGCAAAAATCCACCAGTAATGGATGGACCCATTAATTGTGATGTATTACTACAGTAAAATATTTGGCAGCGATGAAAATGAATGAACTACAATTATGTGTGTGTAAGTTATGCCTGTAACATGCATGACCCTAGCCAACATAACGTTGAGAAGAAGCTTTATAGCAAGTTATGTTGATTAAGGAGCCTGACATAGGTAGTTAAGCCATAGGAAAAGCAAGGGAATGACTCTCAATATCAGGAGAGAGTTTCCTTAAGTGTGGAAAGATGACAAAGGGGCAGAGGGAAGTTTATGGCTGGAGTGATGTTCTGTTTCTCAACCTGGGTAATAGGTACTTGGGCATTCATTTTATTCATTTTTTTAAAGATTTATTTATTTATGCATAGAAGACCTGGGATATAGGCCAGAGGTATGGGGGTGAGAGGACTCACCAGAGACAGAGTGGGGAGCAGAACAAGATCAACTGAAATACACTGCTGAGGGGAGCAGGGGGTTAGACAGGGGAGGTCTGCAGCACCATGTGTGTCCATTGAATTTGTGCTGCAGTGTGGCTGCAGATAGAGTCATAGAGCTGTGAGTTAACCCCTTACACCACCAGAGAGGCCCCTGGGAGTTCATTTTATAACAACAAATTAAGAGGGAAAAAACACTTTTCATTGTTTGAAAGGATCTTTATGTTTTCTCAGTGGTAGGTTCATGAGGCACATACTCTTTTGGGTTTTGTTTTCTGCTTTTAAAAAGGGCATATAGAGGGGCCTCCCTGGTGGCGCAGTGGGTTAAGCAACGCACTATGAAGCAAAACGCAGCCACTGCAGCACAAATTCGATCACTGCCAACTGCAGGTAGCTGACCCACATGGCGCAGCAGACCTCTCCTGCCTCTCCTGCTGCCCCCATCAGCTGTGTACTTCGGTCGCTCTGTCTGTTCTGCTCCCTGCTCTATTTCTGGTGAATCCTCTTACCCCCTCCCTGGCTCCCAAACCTCTGGCCTGTGCCCCAGCTCTTGTATGCATAAATTAAAAAAAGATTAAAAAATAAAAGGCATATACGCAAAAAGAGACTTCTATCTTATAAGAATGTTGAAATGGCTCCACAGACAACTATCAGAGGGCAGGTGGGACTCATGGGGTGGAAGAGGGTTCAATGCAAAGCACAGAGGTATCTTAGGGGCACGCAAGGCCTAGACTACACACGAAGCAGCAGCTACCATCACCTGCCCAGGAGTCCACCCGGCATTTGCTTCTTCCCTTCTCACTGTAGGAAATGAGGATCTGGCACAACACTATTTTTGTGGGGGAAGGGGGTCCAGGTATTATTATTTAGTTCTATCACAGCTTACTGTTTCGCTTGTATGAATTTTTTTTCATATAATTCTCTCCCTTTCGAAGATATTTTAAAGTAGTGACCAAAGATTAATGCAATAATGTAACCAAGACTTTATCTGAAAATTGCATAACCTCTGAAAAGAATCCCCAGATGCTCATTTTTCTTCTCAGTTCAATTAACATAGCCTTTCCCTGCCAGCCTTAATTGTCTCTCCCAAGACTCTCTCTCTGTCTCTAGGACTCTCTAGTTTTTCCTTTCCAGCTTTGTTCAAAGAATCCTTTTAGCCCTAAGGCATGGCATTTCTTTGTGTGATCTACTTTCTTGACAATTGGTGAAGATGAAAAGTTTGGTGGTTTTTTGGGGAGGAGGTACCCAACTTCCACCCTATTACTTTGCAGCAACCCCTGGAAAGCGTCATTTCTCAAATATGTGTCTTTCTCGTCATTTCTCTAGCTAGCCAGAGAAATAATGTGCTGGGGTTGGAGGAGAAGGAGACAGAGGATGGGTAGGAGTGATCAGACTGTAATTCACTATACATCTGGATTTGCACATAAGGGTTTTTTTTTTTTTTTTTTGAAGCAAATACACCGGTTCTTCCTTTTTTCTAAATATCTATAATTCCATCTCAGACACTTAAGTTTGGATGAGAAGTTATCGCCTAACCTTATATCCTAGCCTTCCTGCTCTCTTGAAATCTTAACTGAAGCTGCCAACCTTCTGCTTCAAGAATTGGTCAGGTCTGTTTAGAAAAATGGAGTTATTCCATTTTTGTAAACAAGTGGGAGGTGAATGCTCCAAGAGAGAAGAGCAGAAGCAGCCAGCCCTGGTCCACGGGCCTTGGCGTACCACACCATGGGCTGGAGCTCTCGTCCATCAGACACGCAAGGAAACTAGTGAGGCGGCCAGACAGGTGGGCTTGGCAGAGACCCCAGCGAGTCCCCCGTGACTTATCGTTCACGCAGAAAGGGCACCTGGCTTTTCACTGGGGAGGAAACCGGTAACCAAGTTATATGTGTCGCTCATGTAGTCCCTTGCTACTGCCTCTCTGTTTCAAACTGATCCTTCAGGGCCTCCCTGGTGGCACAAGGGATTGAGCACCGCACCATGGGGCTTCCATAGTCACCGCAGCACGAGTTCTATTCCTGGCCAGGGAGGGGACGCACATGGCACAGCAGACCTCTCCTGCCTCACCCGCTGCTCCCCTCAGCAGTGTTTTATCAGTCTGCCTGTTGTGCTCCCCACTCTGTCTCTGGTGAATTCTCTCACCCCACCCCCACCCCCATGCCTCTGCCCTGTACCCCAACTCTTGTATGCATAAATAAATAAAGCGTTAAAACAAACAAACAAACTGATCCTTCAGTCAGGTTTTGGGAGATCCCTAAATCCTACCAGGAAGAAGTGTGAGTAAGAGTGCAGTCCCCGCGGTCCCTCCCAGTCACAGCTCTATCTTATTATCCCCAATGGGCGCGTTCAAAGCCAAGCGCTTGGCCACCTCCACTCAGCTCCCGCCAGGCGGCGCGAAGATGCTAACACTTCCTTTGCCAAAACCAGAGGCACTGCCAGCCATCTCCGGACCAGCTTGGTAGGTCTCACGGGTTCTGATTTGGGCGATGAAATAACTCCTGTGGCTGCCGCAGGAAAGATCAAGATGACCAAAGTCAGGCCCGGGCAGGTTGAAGAGGCTTTTGGTTCACCGCAGAGAGTGTTTTGGTGCTTTGATGGCTCTGCCAGGCCTTTTTCACAGGCTCCAAACTCTCTTGGCAGAGAGAGTGCCCCTGGGCTGCCCGTGTTCCCGGTAAAGACTGCCTTCCCAGCCTTGTGTCTGCGCTGCTCCTGCAAGGGGTTCTGGGGAAAATGCAGGTACCACGCAGACCATCTCTGGCAAGCACCCAGCACTCAGCAGACTCTCGCTAAACGTTAACTGTGCATCATTTAACAAATACTTATTGTGGGCCTACTGTGGACGCCCAGCACGCTCTAGGAGATTACAATCAATTAATAAGATGTTCCTCTCCTGGGAGCTCGGGGTCACTGCACTGTTCACTATGGTAGCCACTGACCACACGTGGTTATTGGGGTTTGAAAATTTCCCTGTTCAGCTCCCTAGTGGCAGTAGCTGCACATTTCAAGTGCTCAACAGCCACGTGTGTCTAATGGCCATTGTTTTGGTCAGGGCAGATTTAGAACAAACCCATCACCACAGAGCGTTTATGATGGTCTAGACTGGAAGCCAGGAAAACAAATCATCACTCAAAAAAACCAAGAGCTCTGTTTGAAATCAATTACTTACACTGGTGTCAAGGGCAATTACTTAGGATACATGCAAAACAGTGTGTGCACTTGTGATACAACCAACTCTGAGACCCACGATCCAGGTCAACACCCCATCTACCAGTCAAGCAGATGAACTCCTACTGCAGCAACTACCTCTCCTGCTATCTTTTATATTGACAGTTCAGCACTAGGAAAAGCAGACACTGGAACGAAGTTGGGAGTAATTCCCAACATCGGATCTGAATGGACAGCTATTTTGCACTTGCTACTCAAAGTAAAGGGGAAAAGTTCAGAACCCAGTGAAAATGCCACGAAACAATCTAAATGGAATGTTTTCTATGACTACAATAAAAAAAAAAAAAAACCAAATAAATATTACTAGATTACTGAGCATCTACCAGGTCTTTTTTTTTTTTTTTTTTGATAAGTTTNAAAAAAAAAAAAACCAAATAAATATTACTAGATTACTGAGCATCTACCAGGTCTTTTTTTTTTTTTTTTTTGCAAAGTTTATTTAGAGACAGTACTCCTGGGAAGTGGTCTACGCAGGCAGGGTCCATGGAAAGACAACTGCAAGGGGAGGTGGGGAGGCTTCTGGCTTAAATGGGGTAAAAGGGGCTGCTCACTCTTTTTTGGGGTTTACTGAGCCTGCATATCTGGGGTGTTGGTTTATAGGACCAGGCAGGAATTTCTTAGTCACTCCCCTTTCTACAGTGCTCCTGGGTGAAGTTTTATCAGCCCGGGAAGAAGATTGGGGCGGGGGTCTGCCTTCCTTGCCTTGCTGCTTCTTGCTCTCCTAGGGCTTTATCTGCCTGCCTGTGGGGAGTGGTGGGGGGCTGGATTCTCACCTTTGGGCATTTCTGGTCTCTTCCTGAGCTTTATTAACTCTGGCAAGTGCTTCCTGGGGTCCTGGGTATAGCTAGCCATTTCAAGGAGATATCGCCCTCCCCAATACAGTCTGGGGAAAAGAAATTGCAAGCCAGTAGGATGAGTTGCCCCAAGTCCTGTGTGAGCAGGTGGACTGAATCATGGACTGGCAGGTCGTTTCCAAACAACTTGGCCCATCACGCTGACCATGAAGCACTATGATAGATTATTTCATTTTACTTTTTTTAAGATTTTATTTATTTATGCATACAAGCACTGGGGTACAGGTCAGAGGTGGGGGTGAGAGGATCACCAAAGGCAGATCTGCAGAACAGGCAGATCGACTGAGGTACACTGCTGAGGGGAGCAGCAGGCGAGGCAGGAGAGGTCTGCTGCGCCATGTGGGTCCCCTCCCTGGCTGGGGACTGAACTCTTGCTGCAGTGGCTGCAGAAGCTCCACAGTGCGGCGCTCAACCCCATGCACCACCAGGGAGGCCCCACTATGATAGATTAGAAAACATCTACCAGGTCTTATCCATTGTTGGAAAGAGACATTCCTATAATCTTAGAGGTGCAGGAAGTGATAATGTTTAGCAGGGTGGTATGTTATATGGATGTGCCAATTATTATCTTTATAACTACATTCAATTGTTAGTCCTAAGAAAGACTAATTCAGGCCTCCCTGGTGGTGCAGCGGGTTGGGTGCTGCACTGTGAAGCATCTGCAGCACAGCAGTGTGTGAGTTCGATCCCCAGTCAGGGAGGGGATCCTCTTGGCGCAGCAGACCTCTCCTGCCTCGCCCGCTGCTCCCCTCAGCAGTGTATTCTAGTCAGTCTGCCTGTTCCGCTCCCCGCTCTGTCTCTGGTGAATCCTCTCACCTCCCTTGCCTCTGGCCTGTACCCCAGCTCTTGCATGCATAAATAAATATTTTTTAAAAAAGACTAATTCATTCCAAAGGAGGGGGTGTTTCATGACGGAAATGGTAACTGAACTTGTCCCTAAGAAGTCAGGGACAACACCCTATTACCAGTCAAGCAGATAAACTTCTACTCTAGTGGCCACCCCTCTTGCTATCTTTTATATTGATAGTTCATCAGTAGGAAAAGCAGACACCTTAATGAAGTTGGGAGTAATTTCCCATGGACAGAGATAGGAGAATGAGACCCCTCCATTGAACATGAGACCCCTCCATTGAACATGAGACCCCTCCATTGAACATGAGACCCCTCCATTGAACATGAGACCCC
>JAGFMF010011958.1:4474578-4630371 GCA_019455555.1 Galemys pyrenaicus
GAGACCCCTCCATTGAACATGAGACCCCTCCATTGAACATGAGACCCCTCCATTGAACATGAGACCCCTCCATTGAACATGAGACCCCTCCATTGAACAAAGGTGCAGAGGCCTGAAAAACAAATGACTTGTTTTGAGAATGGCAAAAACATCATATACATCATCTCATTTCTAAAACCAACTATATAAAATACAGAGTGATGGAGGGGGTGGGGGAGGAGAGAGAGAGAGAGAGAGAGAGAGAGGGAGAGAGAGAGAACTAAAGCCAAAATACAAAGAAAAACAAACATCCTTAATTTTTTTCATTCAAGACCTTGGTGCTGGGAACCTCTCATGGAAGACCTTGAGGTCCTATCCAGGATTTGGGCTTCACCCTGTAATCTGCAGCAGCCATCCAAGACATTTACGCAGGAAAGAGGCGTTATCAGGTCTGTGTTTAGAAAAACTGGCAATAGTTTGCTTGCAATAATGATAGACGGAGTGTAGAGAGTGAGTGTGTAGAAGTGGGGAGCTGGAATGGAAGGGCTAGTTCAGCAGGTACGCGCTAAGGGGCAGAGAGAGAACGCTGTCAGCCTGGGCGGGGGCAGGGGAGGTGGCCACTGAGCCACGTGATAGGCCCCTGTTAGCAGTAAGAACCCAATGCCAGTGCAGAGCCTCAGACCTCTCGCCACTACTGAGTTGAATGTGACTTTGGGGAACCCACTATTTCTGTGCTCATCCCCAAGGCCATATCAGGGGCTGGAGTAGGTTTGACCTCCAGAGCTGGCCATCTTGCAAACACCTGACATCGATCAGAAGGAGTTACTGCTACTTGGAAAAGAGCTAAAAGCACATATACTGCCTAGGATGAGTCCACAGAAATGAACCCCTGAACGAACTATAGTTGATTGCAAAGCACTTCTAGTAAAGCCTATATTCCTGTATCTAAATGTGCTCGTCCGAGAAGCGACTGCATGCTCACGATACGTTGCGCCTTCAAAGCTGTTCATGGTAGAGCTCACTTGACAGACACAAAGCTGCACCCCTCTTGCCTATGTGCCCAGCCTCCACCGCACAAGGATGTGAGCTCTTTCTAACAGAGTCTTAGAAGAGCTGATGTCTGCAACTTCCAGACCTGACCCATAAGATCCTCCAAGGAGCACTCTTCCATGCTCTCTTTCTTCCTTTCAGCTTGATGCAGACAAGCGTGACAGCTTTCAAAGTGAGGGTTGGACAAAGTCACCAGACAGAAGCCCTGTGCCCCCAAATTACCACCTGGGGAACTGCCTGCCAATAAGGAAAGTGCATTTTGATTTTCACATGGGTTAGAAATAAACTATGGTTTCAGAACTAACGTACCTAGGAGCATTCATACATTTTAGGAGCTAGCATTACCTACCTTAACACAAACTCTTACAAGTCTTTAAAAAAAAAAACCAAAAACACAGATTTGGGCCTCCCTGGTTGAGCACATCACTGCAGAGCTTCCACAGTCACTGCAGCACAAGTTTGATCCCCAGCCAGGGAGGGGACCCTCCTGGCGCAGCAGACCTCTCCTGCCTCGCCTGCTGTTCCCCTTAGCCGTGTGTTTCCATCAATCTGCCTGTTCTGCTCCCTGCTCTGTCTCTGGTGAATCCTCTCACCCTCCACACCTCTGGCCTGTACCCCAGCTCTTGTGTGCATAAATAAAATCTTAAAAAAAAAAGAAGAACAGATTTATTTATTTATGCATACAAGAGCTGGGGTACAGGACAGTCGCAGGAGGTAAGAGAATTCACCAGAGACAGAGTGGGGAGCAGAACAGGAAGATCGACCAAAATACACTGCTGAGGGGAGCAGTGGGCGAGGCAGGAGAGGTCTGCTGCACCATTTGGGTCCTCTCCCTGACTGGGGATGGAACTCGCGCTGCTATGCAGCAGATGCTTCACAGTGCAGTGCTTAACCTGCTGCGCCACTAGGGTGGCCCCTCAAACTCTTACAATTCTTACTCTACTTGGTATTAGACTTATGTGCATTGTTTTTAATCCCCCCTGTAGACTGCTATCACCTTATTTCTATTTGTAGTTCAGGGTACTTTAGTTGTAGAAGGACTCCTAGCCTCCTTAAAAATAGAGCAGTGTGGGCCTCCCTGGTGGCGCAGTGGGTTAAGTGATGCACTATGAAGTGGACCACAGCCACTGCAGCATGAGTTCGATCCCTGCTACCAGCCAGGAAGGGGTCCCTCCTGGCGCAGCAGACCTCTCCTGCTGTGCCCGCTGCTCCCCTCAGCAGTGTGTTTCAGTCAATCTGCTTGTTCTGCTCCCCGCTCTGTCTCTGGTGAGTCCTCTCGCCTCCCTGGACTCTGGCCTGTACCCCAGCTCTTGTATGCATAAATAAATAAATCTTTAAAAAAAGAGCAGTGTGTAGCCACTCAGTCAGATGAGGACAAAGTGAATTGGAAATAGTTCCCGAATCCCTGTATGTGGGGGTCCAGGGCATTGTGCCCATTAGAAAGACAGTGGAGCACAACATCCATAGGTATTAAAAGAAACTTTAATCCTGTATTAAGCTATTCACTTACAGCAAGATCTAAATAACAGCACTGCATGTTTTACCAATACAGTTTCATCTCTACCTAACTGTGTGACCCTAGGCAAGTCATACAGCTTCTCTGGGTCCCTGATTTCTTCATCAGGGAATGAAGAGACGGAAACATATAAACCCTAAAGTCTTCTCATCCTCTAACATCTCTGGCATCTATTACCAGTCAACCAATCTAGTTAAACTGGACCATTAAGTTTATGGGGAAATTTATTACTCTTTCAAAAGAAAGTATTTTTTTAAATAGCCAACCTTTAGTAAAAATCAAGCCTAAGAAAACACTAAACTATGTTTTAGTTTTGAAGGACAAAAGTTCATTAAGATTTTTGGCTAGTATCATTTAAAAATATTTTCTCATGGTAGGCATGGTTATTATTTGAAACGGTATTTTTTTTATTGCTAATGAGGGCATAGACTTTTAGATGTTTGTGTTTCCTCTTTCATAGGCCATTTAGTTTTAAGGTTAGAACACTTGCAGTAGAATCACAGGAAGGGAGGTCACTGCCTGTGTCTTCCAGCCAGGGGCCAACGGAAGGCAGCTAACACACCTGCCTTGCCCCGCCAGCGGTGCGAGGAGCTGTGGGACGCTTGGTGTTGGGGCAGCCCGGTGCCTCCCAGAGCATGCCTGCCTTTCATTATGTGTTCAATTCAATGGAATAAAAGTGGCTGCGAGCATAGCATTGTGGGGTTCCATATTTATTCTCTTCCTGTGACAGCCGCATCCAATTTTCTCAGTTGAGAAGTCAAAGGGGTTACAGATTCCACGCAGGACCTGGAAATCCAGCTGGGCTGTTTGAGTTTCTTTCTACTTTTCCATGAATACAGATTTTGCAGTGGGGCCCTAAAAAACAATGCTGTTAATGGTGTGTGAGGCAGATGGGCCCTCCAACTCAACTGGCCAGGGAGACAAAGACAACTCTAGCCCAGCTAACTCTAGCACAAGAATTTGTTTTTGTCCAAGGAACTCTGTAACCAGATCCACACTGAGCCACACGGGGAGAGGAAGTGTTGAATCAGAAGGCATTTTGGGTCCTCCTGCTTTTCCAAGCCTAACCATGGCCACAGCACTGTCCTCACATCACCTCCTGCATCTAGGTGACCTGTGAGTGATTCCAGTGATGGGAGAAAAACAGCTCTCTCCTGCCATCTGCATTCTATCAGCAAACTAAAATAACACTGCCGGTTTCCAAAACATTTAGAAATTTAGTTTAAAAAACAGATTAAAAAATAAAACTGAGAGAGAAATTCTAATGAAGACCCTCGGCCAAAAAAAAAAAAAAAAAAAAGCCCGTGTCCCTTGAACTAAAATCAAGAGAACACAAGCAGGGCTGTGCTGGTGGCCCTCAGCCCGGAGCAGGAGCTGGGGAGGGGTGTCCTCAGCAACAGGCATCCCTTGGATGTCGCTACTGGGATGGCAGGGAAGGCACAGGCAGTGGCCCTGAAGCTCTGGGAGGCTGCATGCTAATGTGCGTTACTAGCACGGCACTGCCAATAGTTTCCCTGTCTTCCCGGCTGCAGAGGAAGCTGCATTTTTTTCTCCTCATCTGTGACACATCCACTATCCCACAGAAAGCCTCGGCGAGGGGTGGCAGCCACAGATGAAAGCAAGAACAGAAATGTAAAAACACAGCCCAGTGGCAATTTCCAGCTTAAAACAACTGCACCCTAGGAAAAGTTTGATGGCAAAATGTATTCATGTTTGTGTCGAGAGAAACCACACACCCAGCCCTAACAGCCAATATCAACAAGAAAGAAGTCAATGGAAAGCAACACAGCATAGCATAACAAGTAGAATATGACCTGATTTGGTGCAGCGGGGAACACCACGGAGTGGTGTGCTGCAAATCACAAAGCGACTGCATTTTTCCAACATTAAGGAAACAGGCTCTAAGAATGAGGTGAAGCCAGCAATGTCTGGGAAACCAGCAATGTCATTCTCTATCCGGGGTCTGTAAACCCCAGGCTACTTCCCTGACACGGAATCACTGATCTGTTTTTGGAAAAAGAACTTTTTTAAAAAAAGATTTATTTATGCATACAAGAGCTGGGGTAGGCCAGAGGTATGGGGTGGTGGTAGTGAGAGGATTCACCACAGAGTGGGGAGCAGAACAGGCAAATCGACTAAAATATACTGCTGAGGGGAGCAGCAGCCAGGGATCGAACTCTGCGGATAGCCTCATAGTGCTGCAGCTTAACCCCTTGTGCCACCAGGGAGGCCCTCTTTTTGGAAAAAAACTTCTCTCCCCCCTTTCCTCCCCCTCTCTCTCACCTGCACTCCCCACCCTTAACACATAGAAAGCAAAGAAAAATGACCAGCATTCAAGACAATATTTATTGAATGCTGACTGTATACAGAGAACCAGGGGCTGAAGAATGGGGGTGATCAGAGCCCCGCAGGTGAAGAGCCACAAAGAAAATCCACGCCTTAGTTCAGCAGTGAGAGCAGGCAGCCTTAAGTGTCCAGGGAGGGGGTGGCCATCACAGGCCAGGGAGGGTTCCCATTCCTATTTAATTCTGGGGAGCAGCTGTGGCAGAATCTGTACCTGTTTGGTTAGCCTGTTGAACAAACAGAACTTGCCATCATTTGTATGCATAGAAGTAAACTTTCCTTGACCCATTAAACCCCCTCTGACTTAAACAAACAAACAACTTTTTTTTTTATTGAAACAAAACATACATGGAGTTAAATGCACAAATCTTCAATCTACAGCATGAGGAACTGTTAGGATGTATGCCCCTCAAAACTGCCACTGCAGCGAGGACTCGAATCATGAAGCAAACCAAACTGTGGAGAGAAGTGGAGAAAAGTGCAGGAATAGAATCCAACTGGATCTCAAATATACCTTTAAAAGGTTGTCTTATTGTTGCTGATTTTAATTTGATGTTTAGCAATGGTGAAGGGAGAGGTCAACTCAAGAAGAATCTAGAAAACAATCTCCTAGCAGGCACACAGATGCTCACTCAGGATAGAAATTTCTACTTGTTTAGAGATATTAGGATCACTTAACATTTAAGAAATGTTTAAGAAAACATTTCAGGCTTTGACCTATTGCTGCTACATATTTGTATCCCTTATATTTAGGAACAGGGTGTGAAGCTGTTTAACTTTTATATGTAAGCTGGGTAGGTTCTTTCTCTTGCATAATCCCACAAAATTAATTCGCTCCAATTTTGGGGGGGCAAAGGGTGGTGAGCCATTTCTATTGTATGACAGAAAGGCAATGATAGACAATGTTATTCTCAGGACTTCAATTTTCCCCCTTACAACTTTGGTTTAGAATGTAAAAGAACAAGATAAAAAAACAAGACTTGATTTTAAAAAGAGATACAAAATAAAACAAACAAGCAAAGAAAAATCCTCAATTTGGAACATGGTCCATGTATTAGAATCGAACAAGCAGCTCTTCTAGAACCATAGAAAATTGCAGATGATCTGTTTAACTATGTGATTCTTTATGTTATTCAAGGGTTAATAAATGCTCTAACTTTATGCATTTATGATCTCATACTATATAATACAGAAGAATATTAGCATATTATTTCATGGAGTAGTGGCAACTTTCTATCAGTTTGTGACCCTTATAGGGTGTTCTTAATAAATGCTATGTTTACAATGAAAAGTATGATAGTCAGGATATAGATGTAAAGGAAGGAAGCAAAGGTGGCTTCTCTATAGTGAAACACTGCAGACTGAGGCTTGCTGCTGATGAGATCACAAAATGTAAGCTAATTTGATGTTAACTCTGCCAGCAATGACAGTATCTTAGTTTATATTCATTCTTCAAAATATGTCAGGCTTGGGCCTCCCTGATGGCTCAGGGTTTAAGCACTACACTATGAAGCATCCTCAGCGCTGCAGCACGAGTTCAGTCCCTGGCCAGGGAGCTGACACATGGCCACATGGTGCAGCGACCTCTCCTGCCTTGCCCGCTGCTCCCTTCAGCAGTGTATTTCAGTCCATCTGCCAGTTCTGCTCCCCACTCTGTCTCTGGTGAATCCTCTTACCCCCACACCTCTGGCCTATCCCCCAGCTCTTGTATGCATAAATAAATAAATCTTTAAAAAAATAATAAAATAAAGGGCCCTCCCTTTTGGTGCAATGGGTTAAACAATGCACTATGAAGCAAACCACAGCCCCTGCAGCATAAGTTTGATCCTGACTCCAGCCAGGGAGGGGACCCACATGGCGTAGGCAGACCTCTCCTGCCTTGCCCGCTGCTCCCCTCAGCAGTGTATTTCAGTTCATCAGACTATTCTGTACCCTGCTGTCTCTGGTGAATCTCCTCACCCCCTACACCTCTGGCCTGTACCCCAATGCTTGTATGCATAAATAAATCAATCTATAATAATAATAATAAAATTTTTAAAAGATTTATTTATTTATGCATACAAGCACTGGGGTACAGGCCAGAGGTGCGGGGAGGTTAGAGAATCCACCAGACAGAGCAGGGAGCAGAACAGGCAGAGGGACTGAAATCCACTGCTTAAGGGGAGCAGCGGGCCAGGCAGGAGAGGTCTGCCTGCGCCATGTGGGTCACCTCTCTAGCCAGCAGCAGGGATCGAACTCATGCTGCAGTGGCTGTGGTTTGCTTCATAGTGTGTTGCTTAACCCATTGTGCCACCAGGGAGGGCCCATAATAATAAAACTAAAAAAAAAATATGTCAGGCTTTTTCCATGTATAGGTATAAGGTCAGGAAATGGAGCATGAGGCTCAAAGAGGACCCCAAATGTGTTTTTCATTTCCCCACAACACTTCCACAGCCACTAACAGGCCAGGGAGGCTGCATCATCACTCTACTTAAAATGTCTACTTTCTTTCCCCATTGCAATGATTTCAAGGAGGAATCCTAATCACTTAGCAACATAAGTGATCAAATTTCTGGCAGTCTCTGATCATCCTTCCAGTTGTAAATGATTTTTACAGAGACATCAAGCCCTGGGTGTACATCTGAGTCCAGGGAGCTGGTCAGGTCACAGAAAACAGGGACTCAACCTTGATGCTCCCGTGACCCCCAAAAAGTCCCTTCTTTATCCTCTGCCTTATTTTCTCCATTTGAAAAAGCAAACAAATGAGGGTTGTGGTTAAATGTCCATATGCTGGTGACGCTTTAAAGGTGCCATCAGATTACTAAGATTTGCTGTTACGCCCACATGTGCACGACTCTCCCGTGAAGGTCCCTCGGCCAGGACCATCAGGGACTCTTGCTGGTGACACCACTAGCCACTCACCCCTTGAGTGAGTTACTTGAACTCTTTGTCCTTATATGGCAAATAAAGGTTAAAGGGAAAAAGCAAACAACAAACAGAGAACCTCACTAAATGCTAGGTCTCCAGATTGGGACAAGTTGTTCCAACTTTAGAAGAAACTTGGATGGGGTTTTCATACCATTTCCTGTTCCTTACCCAAGGGGGGAGGGGGGAGTCAAAGCCTGATAATGCTGAGAACTTTGGGGACAGCTGGTGAGAGGGAAGCAGCAGTATCCCATGATTCCAAGGTTTTATTTTTTTGGTCTCCTGATCATCTTTTCTGGGGTGTCAAGAGTTAATACTAGTAAAGCAAGAGACTTTGCCTCTTTACCCCCAGTGAGATTCTGGATATTTTGTTAAACCTTTAACCTTATCCTCTTGGCAGAAAAGGGGACCGGCTGTGAACTCTGCAGTGAGGCCGCTCCCTGATACTCCTCTGGGTCTGACATTATGTAAAAATGTAAATGCTCCTCCAGTTCATCCGAATAGGCTGTTCCAGCAAAGCCTGGCTCAGCGCCAGCACCTCTTCAAAAAGAGAATAACCTTCTACTCTGGCCTGGCCAGGCCTCAGACAGCTGAGTCCCAGGCCTGATGTGGAGCTGCAAACCAGGTCTGAGTATGATTGATCTCTATTCCCCTCCTTGCCTTTTGAAATATTTATCAAGCTATGACAAACCAGTGAGGCCCCTGATGAAATTGACCTTTATCAGACAGACAGAACAGAGCCTCGGGCTGTGGAGAAGCAGTGAAGTCTGTTGTTCACTCCAGAGCGGTGAGAGTTTGGAAGTTATTCTGCCTTTGGTGGTCCTGCAGCCTGTGATACTTCTCTTGGAAAAGAGTGTTGAAATTGGCTAAAAGTATTCCTTCTCCACTGGCCCTGCAGCCTTCAGTGCTGAAGCTCTAGAAAGGGCCCAGATGGAGTAGCTATCCCGTCGCACGACATCAAATGGCACTTGATAAAGATTGATTCACCCAAGCCTCACTTGAGACAGTTTTCCTGCCTCTCCTCTCTCCAGGTGTTCTGCCTCTCCCGCTTCCCCCTTCTTCTCTGCCAGGAGTAGACACATTATTATGCCCGTAGTACTTTTCCTGCACTTCAGATCCTGTCAAAGTCTTCGTGCCCTCAGCCACACTCCCCTTTTCTCAGCCCTGCCCCTCACACCCAAACCTCCCTTAGGTTCTGCTCACCAAACACCCTTTTGGAAGAGGTCATGACATCAAGAGTGGGCTATTTCACGGATAAAGGGCTAATAGGGAAGTAACCACTAGAGGGTGACATAATTACACATAAGCACATTCCTTTGGGACTCTTCAGGCTAGAGTCAGCTGTGCATCCAGCTGTGGGCCTGCAGGTATAAATAAATGGGTATCAGCAGATCTACCCACATTGTGCACACCCACACAGGTGCTCTGAGCTCAGGAGTGTGCACGCACAGCAAACACCACACACACACACACACACACACACACACACACTCTGACCTACTTTGGTTGGCAAATCAATCCTGGTCTTCAAGTGTTTCCTAGGAAAGCCACACCTCGTGGAGCCAATAGTGGAGGCTTCACGTCCACTGCTGCTTTCCTGGACAGCCCTTTATGTGTCATCACAGGGCCACGAGCAAGGTGGAACACTAAACTTCCACTGTCAAGGCAGCAAAGCACAGTGGCTTAGAATGTGGTCTCTCGAGTTGGACTCAGTTCTGCCAGCTGCTTGGCCTTGGGCAAGTTACCTCTCTGGGCCACAGTTTCCTCATCTGTAAAATGGAGACAGTAATGGAACATGCCCCCTAGGTTGTGAACATTAGTTATTGTGATGAACAGGTAAGTTCATATATGTCAAGACCATAAAAGAATGCCTAATACATGCTCAAGAAAAATTATCTTTGGGGCCTCCCTGGTGGCGCAAGGGGTTGAGCACCACACTGTGTGGCTTCCACAACCACTGTAGTGCAAGTTCAATCCTCAGCCAGGGAGGTGACCCACATGGCGCAGCAGACCTCTCCTGCCTCTTCTGCTGCTCCCCTCAGCAGTGTGTTTCAGTAGATCTGCCTGTTCTGCTCCCCACTCTGTCTCTCGTTAATCCTCTCACTCCCCACTGCCCTGCCTCTGGCCTGTACCCCGGCTCTTGTATGCATAAATAAAAAAATCCTTACAAAAAAAAAAAAAAGAATTATCTTTGTTCTGTTCAGGAACTGCCCCAGGAGATTACATGCATAATCCCATTGAATCCTCACGCCCAAAATATGACAATCACTGGTCCTATTTACAGACAAGAAAACTGAGGCTCCAAGTGGTCAAATAACCTGTGTAAAGCTGCAGAACCTGTTAGTGATCAAGTCGAGGTTTTAATCCAGAGTCTCACTGACACTATATCACTGGGGAACAAATTCAGTCTTCATACCATAAGAACTTGCGATCTACAAGATAAGGCCAAAAAACTCACTGTATTTACCGATATTGTTTTAATTTTACTAAAAAGGGAAACACTTTGAAAAGTATAATTCAGTGAGTTTTTTTAAAGGTTTATTTATTTATGCCTACAAGAGCTGGGGTGCAGGCCAGAGATGGGGGAGTGGGTTGAGAGAATTAACCAGAGACAGAGTGGGGAGCAGAACAGGCAGACTGACTGAAATATATGCCTGAGAGGAGCAGCTGGCGAGACAGGAGAGGTCTGGATCAAACATAGCTTCATAGTGCTGAGGCTTAACCCCTCATGCTGCCATGAGACTCCCAATTTAGAGAAAATCTTAAAAGGGAGAAAGAACCCTGGGTGGTAGGAGGTGGTTCTAGCAGGGGCTCTTGGGCTATGATTCTGGGTCAGCTGCGGCATTTTGTCAGGGACACACAGGTCCCATCCCAGGGTGGCTCAGAGGCCGAAGCAAGCTCAAGCTTGAGAACCTCTGCTCCGAGAGAGAGAAAGTATGAGAGCTGGGACTGAAAACAGGTCAGAGGCATCTGGGGTTTGTGTGTTGACAGAAGAGGAGTTGGGGACTCTTTCTTGGTCACTGAAAGGAACTTGTGACCCGTCTCGCCTTTGAGAGAATGAGGTGCAGAGGAGATAGATGGCTTGTTCTAACTGGAAGGTCATTTTATTATGTGCTTGCACTTTTGCTATGCTTTGCTTCTTTAACCTGCATGTTCCTCAAAAACAGGAAATAACCTTTAAAAAATATTTCACTGTCAGCAAATGTATATCTGTACAGTTTGATGGCACATTTGTGGGTTTTTTCCACTGTGCATTTAAAAAAGAAAAAAAAATCAAACCATCCCTACTATGTGCAGTTTCCAGACTAGGTCAGTCCTTTCTCATGGATTTTTTTCTCAAGGAATTCTCACAACAGCTCTGTGAAGAGGAATTGCTTTTCATTTGCTAGAAGAGGAAATGGATCTCAAAGAATTTAAGTCACTTTGCCAGAGGCTACACAACTCTAATGGGAGAGCTAGGATTGCAGTCACAACTTCAGAGTTCAGGTCTGGTGGAAATTTAGCTGGGGGGGGGAGGGGGGGCTTGGGAACAGAGGGGTGCTAAGGAGCCCTCCAGGCAGAGCCTCCCAAGGGAAAGCCATACATGGAAGCCACCCTCCCTGGGGCCAGGCACAAGCTTAGCCTTCCCTGCCTCAGGCTGGATGTGACCCACAGAGTTCTACTGTCAGTGATGGGGTGGGGGGGGGGGGGGGAGAAGGGAGCAAAGGAGGAGAANGGGGGGGGGGGGGGGGGGGGGGGGGGGGTGGAGAAGGGAGCAAAGGAGGAGAAAGACAGTCATTCCAAAAATCTGTTTTCAAGAAAATCTTGGCTGTAAAGTCCAAAAAATGAAGCAAAAAACTTTGGGCTCAGATATTAAATTCCAGTTAACTAAGAGTTAAAATAAAGTTTCCTTATTCTTGAATAAAATCTTAAAGGCTAAGAATTCTTAAAATTTTTAATTTTTAAAATTAAGTGATGCCCCAATATGGAAGAAGCCTCACCACAGGGGCAATGTCTGCTTGCTATTACAGAGCTCTTATTTTTTGGTAAACAAATGAGAAAAAGTTTCAGCCTGTTCTCTCCACAAGTTTCCACCCCATGCAGTGATCTTCCATCCACACCTATCTGAAGTCTAGACTCCCCTGTGCTGAGCCCCTAAACTGAAACACTTTATTTTTCTCACTCTCTCGTATTTGGAGCACTCACAAATACAGTGACCCTCAGGAGGAGTGTCTGGATTCAGAACTGGGTCCTAACCCCCTCAGGGCAGAAACACCATGTTCCTTTGTGCACTCCATAGCCTGGAGCAGTGCCTAAAAACTGTTTCAGGGGCTTCCCTGGTGGCACAAGGAGTTGAGTAGCTGCACAATGAAGCTGTAGGCAGTCACCAGCTGCACTGAGTTTAATCCCCCACCAGGGAGCTGACCCACATGGCGCAGCAGACCTCTCCTGTCTCTCAGCTGCTCCCCACAGCAGTGGATTTCAGTCCATCTGCCTGTTTTGCTTCCCATTCTGTCTCTGGTGAATCCTCTTCTCATCCCCACACCCATGGCCAGTATCCCAGTTTATTTATCTTTGCATACAAGAACTGGGGTACAGGCCAGAGATGCGGGGGTGAGAGGATTCACCAGAGACAGAGTGGGGAGCAGAACAGGCAGATCTACTGAAATACACTGCTGAAGGGAGCAGCGGGGAGGCAGGAGAGGTCTGCGCACCATGTGGGTCAGCTCCCTGGCCAGGGATCGAACTCATGCTACAGTGACTGTGGACAGCTTCATAGTGCTGCGACTCAACCCCTTGAACCACCTGGGAGGCCCCAAATTAACCTTTAAGGAAAACATTGTTTTGACGTTTCCTGAACAACTCGTTGAAAACCCACCTTTCTAAAAAGAGTTCAGTCTACGTGTAGCCTGGAAAGGCTCTATTTACAACATAGCATAGCTTTCTTTTAAGGGTTGTCAAGTCTACCTGTTTTGTAGCAAATACTTAAAGTGTTACTATTCACAAATAATAGCTGATTTTTAGGATTGTTCTATCAAAGTATTTTTTAATCCTTGGTCTGATGCCTGGAAATACAAGCATATTTGAGTCTCTTCCTATCAGTTTAATATCTGATACATCCTCTATCCAAGGACAATATTTGGATATTTTTGGAGCAGGAGGATGGAACAGGACCTTGCTCCACCCACTCCACGCGTGGACCTGGTACTGCAGTACCTCCAGGTACACGCATCCCCCCCGCCTTGGGGATTAAAAGCACTGGCAACTCTGGTTCAAACTTAGAAAAGAGGGAGTGGCTGTTCATGGGGGGAGGTGATTATTAATAACACCTCCTTTGCCCTCATGGGTTTTTCCAGTTTGGATAATAAAGTATACAGTCACCCTAATGAGAGGGCTCCAGCTACACAGATCTCAAGTCCCTGTTTTTATTGTGGTGGATAAAGCCCATGTTTACAGGGTCTAGCAGACTAATAATTTGGGAGAGTAAACAAATACTGCCAGGTGTTCCAGGACAATCTGTTGACATGAGAACAGTTTTCACCTATCTTTTCCTTTTTTTTACATGTTTACTTCAAACTTCTGCTCGTTCTGTTTTAAATCTTTTATTTTTTGGTGATCACACACATAACAAAAATCCTACCCTCTCAACCATTTCTAAGAGTACAGTTCTGTAGTGTTAACTACCTTCACTTTACTGGGCCACAGATCTCCAGAACTTTTTCTTCTTGCAAGACTGAAACTCAACTCCTCACTTCCTACTCCCCAGCCCCTGGCAACGCCCAAACCCCTGCTTTCAGTTTCTGTGAGGTCCACTCCTCCAGGCACCACCTATGGGTGAAATCTACCCACACTTGTCTTTTGGTGACTGACTTGTTTCACTGAGCACAAACTCCTCAGATTTCTTCCCTGCTGTACCACGTGTCAGGAATTCCTGCCATTTTAAGGCAGGTGATCCCTTTTCCACATCTCATTTACCCATTCATTCGTCAACAAACATATGGGCCATTTCCACCTTTTGGTGATTGTGAATAGTGCTATGAAGGTGGGCATACATATATTCTTTCGAGATGCTGCTTTCATTTCTTTTGGATCTGTACCCAGAAAGTAGAATTGCTGCCTCAATCAGATGGGAATTCTATTTTTAATTTTTTGCAGCTCTGACATATTGTTTTCCATAGCGGAAATTTTACTTTCTCACTATCAGTGCAAGGGTTCTGGTTTCCCAACATCCTCACCAATACTTATTTTCCGTTTTATTAATAGCAGCCACCCTAAAGAGTGTGAGGTAATAGATGACTGTGGTTTTGATTTGCATTTCCCTAGCAATTACTAATGATGAGCATTTTTCATGTTTATTGCATTGATACATCTTCTTTGGAGAAATAACTATTTAAGTCCTTTGTCCATTTAAAAAATCAGGTTTTTTGATTTTTTTGTTGCTGCTTCTTTAATCAATTTGTAATCAGCGAATCAAGTTCTTTCAACAGAATATAACCTTCTGCTATTTCTAAAATTTTAAAAATTTAACCTTCTGGTTATCCTTCTGTTGCCTTCAAAATTCTAACCAAGATGTGCCCCAAGATAGTCTCCTGCTTAGAAACACAGGAATAGAAAGTTGGAAAGTCAGTTGCTCTCAAGGATCTTGAAGTGGGAAAGTTAGTTGGGAAGGCACCATTTCATAAACCTTAGCACAACTCTTGGAGAAGTCTTGTTCTTCAAGAACAAAAGCAGAAAGTGGTCCATAAAAGATATTCTCTGATCCATTGCTCTCATTCATTTCAGTTCAACACATTTATGAGCCCCTACTATGTGGAAAGAACTGTGCCATAGATATGTTTGAGTTCCTCTAAAAAAGGCACACAAATACTGTAACTCCTTTAACACCCATAAGCTAGAATCATATATTGATACAAAATAGCTATATGTATTTTTGAATGAGGAGCTTAATATGTTACAGTTCTTCTGATCTTTGCTGCAGGATCTTGCCTCCCGAATGAGGAAGTAAGCCTGATCTTTGGGTTGGGCCTCTCAATTTTCCCAGGCCCCACCCAAGTAAAAAACACACCCTACTGAAAAACTAGTTTTTGTTTGTTTTTTTTTAATTCTTGGTAAAATTTTGGAGGGTATCCCTACACAAGCCATTGTTTCTGTTTCTAAATAGAACATCATAACTCATTCAGAAAAACTTCGTTCTGGTTGCAACTTTTTGAATAATATACATAAATCTCAATCTGTCCTGAAAATATAAACAACCATCCACAGGATTTCTACAATGGTATACATGTTGTCCAGAGTATTTGGTTCATAATACCCTCCAGAATTGGGGAGAGTAAGGACCAAGGGACACAAAGGATGGTGGTAGTGGGAGGACAGAGGAACTCTCAAGAAAGGAAAAAAATGGTTGTTTTTTCCTTGTTAAAAAAATTTCAAGCAAAAAAAAAAATCTCAAGAAAAATCTGTTTTTCCTCATTTAAACACACACACACACACACCCTGCAGATATTTTTCTGTTGTAAATCTGAGCCTAAATTAAAATTCCCAAGAAGTTACTGCATGTGAAAATAATCTCAATCTCAGGCCTGCAGTGGGAACAATGTGTAATGCCAGGGTTGAAGGGACAGCAGGACTAATCTAGGCTCATGGTCTCACAGAGAGTTACTACTGCAAAAGTCTCTGAAGATTATCCTGTCAGATCATCCAAGTGTTATATAAGGAATGAGACCCCAAAGGGATTCATCTCTTCCGTGCCATAAAAAGTCACCAGAGAGCCTCCCTGATGGTGCAAGGGGTTAAGCCTCAGCACTATGAAGCTATCATCAGCCTGGCCAGAGAGCTGACCCACATGGCACAGCAGACCTCTCCTGCCTTACCCACTGCTCCCCTCAGCAGTGTATTTCAGTCACTCTGCCTGTTGTGTTCCCCACTCTGTCTCTGGTGACTCCTCTCACCCCACACACTTCTGACCTGTACCCCAGCTCTTGTATGCATAAGTAAATAAATCTTAAAACCAAAGTGACAAGATCTCAGACCTGCATAGACTCATTTGATACTACACTTCTTTTTTCTCATTAATATTAATTTTGTGAGATGCTTTTGATTTTTATTTTCCTATTTGTTAAACATGAAAATAATTATATTGCCGAAAATCCTTGAACTAAATCTTTGAATACTTTCAATACAAGGCATAGTATTAATAAGATTATAGAGTTCAAATCCAGAAAACGTTTTGCTAGAAGAAGGACCAGGTGGCCAACTACTAGATAAAGTGCTTCGAAGCACTGCTTCATGACTTCAGACTTGAGAAACGTCCTCTCTGGGAGGGTGTAAACCACTAAGCTCCTTCTGTTAGTCAGGTTCCTGTCTACAAATCTAGTCCCCCTTACCCCCATATATATAACCATGTGTGATCTAACACTTTGTTTTGTATTAAGTAGGATTAAGGTGGTTTGGATTGAGACCTTAACATCAACACAAACACATCCACAACCATACAACTACAACTAACAGTGACTGGTGGAGTTGAAGGTAAAAGTTTAGACAGACGTGAATGAGGTGAATATAAACCTAAACACACTCCAGGAGAAGACTATTATCTCTGGTAGGCCCCAGAATTGTGGTATTGCTGCAGCACATCTGAAATCATCTTGATGACTAACAGTACAGTAATATTTCAGGAAGGTTATAAAAATCTATGGGTTTCACACCATATGTAGTGTGGGTGAGGTAGCAAACTTGCATTTCCTGATTTAGGAACTAAAATCTATTATCCCTTATTAGTGAAGCTGTAGGCAGCTGGTCTAATATTGTGCTCTATAATATTGAATTTCGAAATTCAAGTTCTTATTGAATTCTTATCAAATCTTATTCAAGTTCTCAATGAAATCATTTTCCTTTTCTGTTAGATAAATCAGGCTGCCTTATCTTTACTTGTATGGATCCATAAATTCATTAACATCATTTTCTCTAACCCAAAATTTTTTGCCTTGGTGGCAGTTAAAATGGAACTCTGAAATCCTATCCTCTGTGTGGGCATTTAAAACCCAGGAGCCACATTCTAGAATGGCGCGTTGCCTGATTTCATAAAACAGCTTATAAACCAACAGACATTTGCTGGAGCATCTCAAACCAAATCCAAAAGTCATTCTATTCTATAAAAGAGTAAGTTTGTATTGGCACAGACAAATATACTATCTACTGATAGTACATCCAGGCCATGCAATTTATATGTAGTCTTTATATGTAGTCTAGGAGACTGATGAGAAAGAAAAAGATCCTAAAACCAGGCTTAGGGAAGGCTGCTCCCTTCTAAATGCAAAGCAGCTGAGGATCTGCGAAGGCGTCGGGCGGAGCTCCCGACAGTTCACAATTCAGCAGCAAAGTGCGGAAGTGGAGGGAAGTTTTGATGTAGAAAGTACTGAGGCAAACATTCACAGCGGCGTCAGGAAACAACCAGAAGATGCTAGAAGGAAGCAGTAGTGAATAATTCTAGAATAAGGACGGAGAGGGTTCGCGCTAAGCTAAGTTATAAAGATGAGCGTCTCCATAATTGGGGCAGCGGACTGGAGAGAAAAGAACTGTAGAAAACAGCCTCACTGGGGAGAACCGGGGTGTGATAACAGAGACTGTTAAGGGACATTAGGGACAGTAAAAAAAAAAAAAGGAATGGGAGTTGGTGTAATGATTATTGAGTACCACGATTGTGAGTAGGGTCTTGCGAGGATAATAAAGGGAAGGGTGTAAAATGAGGGTCGAGAATTGTAGGGGGAAACTATGGGAAAAGACTGTAGACGTCAGCAGCAAAGAAAAGAGAAGGAACGGGGGTTGGGGCGTGTCCCAGAAAAGGAATGGCTCAATAGCGGGCAGCGGGGTGGAAAGGAGAAGGGTGGGGAAAGGCTTGGCTGACAGCTGCTCTCAAATGGCGCCGACAGGGTTAAACCTCAGGGGCGACGCGGATAGGAAGAACTCGGTTTCCAGGGCAACGGCCCCGACAGTTCCGGCAGCACGGGCGCGTACCATTGCGCGGGCGCGCGCGGGGGGAGCGCCGAGGGGAGGAGGGGACACGCGGAGGAGCAGTCGAGCCGCGGGGTACGTCTCGGACTCTACCAAACGCGCGGCCCGCCTGCTCGCCCCGGGGTCCGCGCCGAGCCGTGCTCGGGCCGCGGCGGCTGCGGCGTCCCCCGTGCCGGGGCCGGCAGCTCCCAACTGCCCGCGGACGGCGGGGGGAGAAGGAACGTGCGCCCGGCGGCCCGGATTGGCCTCCTGGTCCCCCCGCCTGGGCGGCGGAGTGCGGGCGGCCCGGGCTGGGAGGTTTGAAAAGCGGGCGAGAGACAAAGGCAGCAGGAAGCCTCTTCGGCGCCCGGAGCCCGTGCGCGCAGCCCCGGGGCCCCCTCGCCAGTCCGGCGGCCCGGAGCAGCGGCGGCAGTGGCAGGAGGCGGAGGATGCGGCAGGGGGCGTGGGAGCGGCGACGGCGGAGCGGCGCGACCCGGGCGCGGCGTGGTTAGCCCCGAGGCGGCGGCGGCCCGGCGGGGCTCTGGGAGTGAGTGAGAGGGCGCTTTCCCCGCCCGGGATGTGAGGACCGAGCGGAGCCCGGGGCGGGGGGAGGGAAGGGAAGGGAGGCCAAGCCGGCAGGAAGGAAGGAAGGACGGACGGACCAGGAGGAGGAGCGGCGGAGGCGGCCGGAGCCGGAAGGCGGGGAGGGGCCGTCCGTTGGGCCCGAGGCGGCGGCGGCGGCGGCCGGGGCGAACCGCTCTCGTCGCCTCCCGGGGCAGGAGCGACGGGGCCCGCGCCTCCTCCCCCCGGCGCCGCGGAGGGGGGAGGAGGAAGATGGAGACCCACATCTCGTGCTTGTTCCCCGAGCTGCTGGCCATGATCTTCGGCTACCTGGACGTCCGGGACAAGGGGCGCGCGGCGCAGGTGTGCACGGCCTGGCGGGACGCCGCCTACCACAAGTCGGTGTGGCGGGGGGTGGAGGCCAAGCTGCACCTGCGCCGGGCCAACCCGTCGCTGTTCCCCAGCCTGCAGGCCCGGGGCATCCGCCGGGTGCAGATCCTGAGCCTTCGCCGCAGCCTCAGCTACGTGATCCAGGGCATGGCCAACATCGAGAGCCTCAACCTAAGCGGCTGCTACAACCTCACCGACAACGGGCTGGGCCACGCGTTTGTGCAGGAGATCGGCTCCCTGCGCGCCCTCAACCTGAGTCTCTGCAAGCAGATAACCGACAGCAGCCTGGGCCGCATAGCCCAGTACCTCAAGGGCCTGGAGGTGCTGGAGCTGGGGGGTTGCAGCAACATCACCAACACCGGCCTCCTGCTCATCGCCTGGGGCCTGCAGCGCCTCAAGAGCCTTAATCTCCGCAGCTGCCGCCACCTCTCGGATGTGGGCATCGGACACCTGGCCGGCATGACGCGCAGCGCTGCTGAGGGCTGCCTGGGCCTAGAGCAGCTCACGCTGCAGGACTGCCAGAAGCTCACGGATCTTTCTCTAAAGCACATCTCCCGGGGGCTGACGGGCCTGAGGCTCCTCAACCTCAGCTTCTGCGGGGGCATCTCGGATGCAGGCCTCCTGCACCTGTCGCACATGGGCAGCCTACGCAGCCTTAACCTGCGCTCTTGCGACAACATCAGTGACACGGGCATCATGCATCTGGCCATGGGCAGTCTGCGCCTCTCGGGGCTGGATGTGTCCTTTTGTGACAAAGTGGGGGACCAGAGCCTGGCTTACATAGCCCAGGGGCTGGACGGCCTGAAGTCCCTCTCCCTCTGCTCCTGCCACATCAGCGATGATGGCATCAACCGCATGGTGCGGCAGATGCATGGGCTGCGTACGCTCAACATCGGACAGTGTGTGCGCATCACCGACAAGGGCCTGGAGCTGATTGCTGAGCACCTGAGCCAGCTCACTGGCATAGACCTGTACGGCTGTACCCGAATCACCAAGCGTGGCCTGGAGCGCATCACACAGCTGCCCTGCCTCAAGGTACTCAACCTGGGACTCTGGCAGATGACGGACAGTGAGAAGGTCAGGTGAGGGCGGCAGTACCAGCTCCCCTTGTCCTGCCCTGTTCATCCTCCCTTCACCACCACAGTCCCCCCCACACACTCACTCCACACGCACACTTATACATAGATCATTGCAGTGGATGAGATGGGGCAATGACACGGAGGCCTCAGGCTCATTTTCTCCTCTTTCTTCCAGCATCCTTGCCTACCACATGCCATTCTCATTGTATCTGGGGTCCCTCTGCTACCCTTACTGTACTCCCCTCTCTTTTTCCCTGAGGACGGAGAGATGGACTCAGCTACTCACCCACCCTCTCTGCAGGGGCATGGAGGGCTGATGGAGCTACTGTATCCCCACTGCGTGACATTTGCAAACCGCTGTGGGGTGGGGAGTAACTAGTCCTTTCAACCATGGGTAGTTGAGGAAAATGTCTGCCTTCACTTAAGCTTTTATTTGAATACTGTGATCTGGTTTTTATTTCAAAATGTATAAAAAGCAAACCCAGCTACAAAGGCCTTTTCACCTTTCTTCCACTTTGTAACTAATCCCAGTCTCTTCTCCTCACTTCTCCTTTTACAGAAAACTCTGCTATTGACACTCATTTCATCTTTATTGTCTTTCTCCTTTTAAAAATTTTTTGAAGAAATTTGAAATCATGGTCCTTTTTTTTCTGCTGAATATATTCTATATATTATATATATATAAATTATATATATATATAAAAATGTCTGGCTACCTCGTTTTAGTTTACTTTTTTTCTCTGAAGTCCTGGAATTCTACAAGAGAGATATTTTGAGACTGAAACATTTTTGTGCCTAGACTGGAAAGATGCCCATTGGGTTTGTCCATCTTCTTTGTTTTGGCTTCTTCCCAAACCCCATCCATCCAGTGTGTACCCTTCTACATTCTGGCTATAATTTTCTTTTTCTCCTTGTCCATGGGGATTTGGGGACCCAGTGGTATCCCTAAATGTTGACTTAATTTATAGCACAAATGTGTGGGAGAAATGAGAGTTGAACTGTTTTTTTTTTGTTTGTTTGAGATGCAGGTTGTGTCTTGAAAATGATTATTATATATGCAAATTCTGCCCTACCCTCACCCTCTTCCAAGTTTCCCCGCAAGAAGGTCACCCGCAAGGCTTCCTGTTGGGAGCAGAGGAGCAGAGTTGGCCTGCAGAGCCCCTGGGGCTGTAATGTGAAGGGGAGGAGACTGAAATTCATGTCTTATCTCTGTTCTGTTAATAAAATGGGAGTTTGTGGGTTTTAAAAAATTTCTGTTTCTAAATGGAGGAATAGATGACTCTATTTTGGTTGGGGTTGGGACTTGTGGCTTTAAAAAGAATCGCTTTTGAGTAGGATGTATATTTCTGTTGGATTTTTGTTTATTTTTTTAGAATCCTCCACAGCAACATGTGAGACCATGGAGTTAAAGAAACCCAGAGACCTTTATCAATTAATTGTACTGTTTGTGAATTTGTATAAATAATAACAAAGATCCTCTTAAAACGTTTATATTCTTACAGTAAAAGGTTAAACTGATATTTATATAATAAAAGAGGAAATATGAAGTATGTTTTTGAAAAAAAAACAAAAAACCTTGTATCTGTGAATTATTTTACATGCCAGAGTAGGAGGTGCTGTTTGTGTGCTCTTAAAGGAAATAAGGTATATTGAGTTCAGTGCATCCTATGTGATGTGAGTAAGCTCATGGTTGGTTAAACATTTATTCTGTATAAGGTTTACTACTGACATCTTAATGTTTGTTTCTAGAAATGTGACTAGCCTGGAGATTTCTATCATTTTTGGTTTTAAACTGTCAACAACATGGAAATTGAAAGAAATTGAACAAAATGAAACTTTTTTTAAAAAAACCAGATTTGTAAGAGTCACAATTTCCCCAGGGTGGCCAATTTTTCTTTGGGTGGAAATGAGATCCAGAGGTACCGTTAAAAAAGTGGGTCATGAGATGTGGAAGTAGGGGAGCAAGATGGGTTTTCTACCCTGAGTGGGTGTGGGGAGGATGTGAAATGAAGGGCGGAGGGAGCGAAGCCATTGTTAGGAAAGTTAAAAGAGCGCTGTCCTTGCTTGCTGCTCTCTTGCTCAGTCATGCATACTGAATCTCACAGTGTGAGTGGGGGTCCTAGTGGAAAGGAGGAGGGCAGTTCAACCCCTCTTTTTAACATTCTCCTCCAGGCCTGGCTGTATTTAAGTACTTTCCTGGGGGTGGGGAGGTTGGCCTGGAGTTCTCGCACATTTGCATTTTAAGCACTTCCAATGCTGAAGCTGGCCACTCGATCCACTCTGCTGAGGGTTCTTAGACTGAATTCCGGGCGGATAAATGAATACCAACAATTCTAGCCAAAAGTCCCCTTTGGTAGACAACAGCTAATCTGACACCCTGTGGTTGGGCTATGGAAACGGAAGAGTATACATGCTCCAACAGTGGAGTAATTCATATTCCTGGTTTCACATAGGCCTTTCTTAGTTGTTGCCGAGTTTTGTTTTAACAAAAAAATACTTGATCCTAGCAAGAGCTGAAAGAGAGTAGTTACTATATTGGATCAATACCTTTTTCTAGGAAGGGAGCTAGAACCAGAGTTTCTCCTGGGTAAGATTGTTTTGTAAAATTTCCAGGCTTTATGCTCAAGCATATCACAAAAGCTGCATTGTTCCTTTTTGGAGAGCAATCACAATTGGGTCTAATTGAGCCTGACACTAGATTCATCTTCCTTTTCTTTGGGGAAGGTGTGGATCTCTTTCTTCCCTCTTAGGTTACAATGCTTATTGCCTGGAAAAAAAAAGTGTGAACCCTACTAAGAAATAGGGACTTTGAATTAGGGGCAGCTTTCTGATCAAGCATTTGACACTACCACATACAGCGCTTACCCAGGCTATAGGAGTGTTCTTCCATGAGACTGCATGGCTGTGCAGATGAAGCCAATGAAAATCTGAGTACCTAAGTCTTAGGCTCTGTGCGCACATCCTTCTTAATACCCAAAGTAACACTGCTGATGGTGGCCAGAAAGGGTTTCTGCTTTTTTTTTTTTTTTTTTAACTTTAAAGGTTAAATGTAAGTGTGATTAAAGGTTGGTAAATTAGTGGTCCTGCTGTCCTTGTTCCTGAACTAGACATTCATATCATTGGAGCAGTATTGGAAAAGGTGAATAAACCACATCATTCAAGGTGAACTGCTTATCTTTCAAACTTACGGGATGGAAAGAAATGAATGTGTGTTAGCCCGCAATATGCTTTGCCTGATGCTTCTAAACTTCTCTTAGTCCTTAAGGCAACCTGCTGAAACAGGTATCCTGTTTTCCAGATAAGGCATACTACTTGTCTTAAGTCACCCATCCTCTAGCTGAGGGGAGCCAGGACTCACACCAACCAGGTCCAGGTATAGAAGTCCAGCTTACAGAGCTCTAGAAGGTTCAGTTACTGATCACACCTTAGTTTCCAATAAGGTGACCTCATGGTTTGAACACACTATGAACTGTGTGAACACATGAACAAGCTCTTGCCATGGCATACTACTTTAAAAGGAATATGTATGGATTCCATTTCTATCATAGCTACAGTAGGAATGAGAAGAAATGCTTTTCAAGACTAGACACCACTAACGAAAATGAATTGGTAAATATTCTGTGGGTGGTACAAATCTTCAGGGCAATTTTAGAATAATAGAAAAAAGAAAACACTGGTTCATATTTGTGCTGAAACTTCAGAGTCAAAAAGTCCAATAGGAACTTGTAACTTTATCATCTAGAAGTAGTAAACCTCCATAGGAACAATTTGAATAGCAATCCAATTGGAACAGAACAATTTGTAAAGGACTCTACCTACATAGCTGTTTATCAGAAGTCTCATGGGTAGTTGCCCTTTAAGCTCTATCCAGTAAAGACTAACTGCAGTGGTTGGGTTCAGTCTCTGCAGCTGGGAGGAGGACCATGATAGGCCTCTAGTTAACCAGAGTGCTGAGTGTTGTTGCATAATTCTCTCAGCTATGGACTCCTTCCTGCTGAATTCCTCTGTCCAGAGGAAGGGGAAGGCGGAGGGAGGGGGTTGGGGGGAGGGCCTCCTTGATTTATTCCACATTTGGCAACAGCGACAAGGATGCTGGCCTAACTTACAGTACATCCTTAAATAGTTAAGCAAACTCGAACTGATCATAGTCTCTCATGAGTCACATCAACAAATACAAAGAAGCTAATGTTCCTTTATATTGGAGTTCCTTAAAGGTAAGACCCTCTTAAATAAGGACGTAGGATATGTAAATTAAGCTTGTCTGTCCTGGTGCTTCCTGGCAGTGGTTACTAGATAGATGGTGGCCTTGGAATGTAACTAAAATTCTGCACTTTTGACTTAGAGAATTTGAAAAGGAGGGTGACCCCAGGAACCACTATGTTTCCAAAGAATAAGAACCTCTTGATTAAAAGATCCGATTTGTAAAACAAAACCAAGACCTCATCAGTTTTTGATAGCCAGCCCTCTTCCCAGCCCCATGAAAAGGAGAGCCTGGGTCTCTGCTCTCAGCTACTCTGCTATAGAAAGGGGCTTTAGTCATTGAATGATTCTCCTAGCTGTATCTCTTCCCTGCATCAAACATCACTCCCTCTTAAAAATTAATTCTAGCCTCTTCGTAGAGGCCAGGACCTAAATTTTGTGTCATGTAACCCCCTGAGGAGTCAGAGGGATTAGGCTTTTTGATGCAATAATGTGGATCGTGGGTGAAGGGGAGGATTAGAAATTGGAAAACTGCATTCAAACCTAAGCTTTAGCTTATGCTTGGGCCACATATTTATCTCATTGTTGTTAATATACTTGTTCAAATATTAGGTAGCAAGCTACATTTTTTGAAATGTGAATGTCGTCAGACAGTTGAGACATTCATATTTGGATCAGTGCCAACTATTAACTGAGAATTTATTGACACAGCTGAACTAAAAGCATATACTCAGCTCTTGGATAGAAAAATGGGTATTTCTAGACAAGTGGTAAATGTGAATGTCCACGAATGATCAGTTTCAGTCTTTTCCTCTTTTCCAGGGATTGCTCTGATTTTGCCTGGTGGAGTTGCCTGTACCAATCCAGAACATTTGGTACTATGTAGAGCCAAGTCTTCCATTAAGGTGCAAGAGAATGTAAGCTTGAATCTTAACTACCGGGTATGTTAAGCACCCCCACCCCCAAAATAAAACAAAAATAGAAGTGGAATTCCTCTGCCTGCTGTTTGTTAACCCAGAAAAGTGGGCATTTTCTGTTAAGAATAAGACACATTCTTACTATCTTATTACTCTTCCACTTTGCTTTTTTCTGTGATAGTGGAAAGCAATGAGTCTTAATTATGCAGAAGAATGAGGTCTTCTGGGGAGACAGTGTTAGGGATGTGAATGTATCTGCTGCAGGAATTTAGTCATAACAGTAGTCGATTTCTCTTGTCTCAAAATTTTTGTTTCCCCAAATCAGGCCCATGTTGTACATTTAATTCTGTAAGTGGGAAAAGAGGAATCATTATCAGAACTAAGACTCCTCCAGACTATATAAAGTGAGCACTACACAGGTAGCTGTTTGATCTCTTCCTGAGAACACTGCAAGGCAACCCCCTCCCCACCCTTCAGAAAGGTGCTAAACAAGAGCACTTATTTTCTTGGGGAGTAAAACAAAAAAAAGCCCAAATACCGAAAGTTATTATTACTGTTTAATTAATAAGCATTGAATTACGCAAACTTAGATCTGTGTTTTGCAAGAAGCTGAAAAACTAGTGTGAGTTGGTAAGTGGGCTTTAGATCACCGGGAGCCAGGAGTGTGGGATCTGCCGCCTGGTTTCAGAAAACTTGAGCCAGTTCCAAAAACACTACTTTGCTACAAATCGTAAATGTGAAGAACAAACACTAGAAGTCCATGCTCCTGATAGCCTCAAAGCTGAGAATTTACACACGTTTTAACACTGCAAATGTCTGTCTCACAATCCTTTTGATGAAGTAGAGTCGCACTACCAAGAAACACTAGCTATTTTCATTCCAGGATAAAAAGGCTTGACTTCACAGATGTTTTAGTTACAAATCCCTCTTGTCCAGAAAGAGTAAAAGGGTCTAATTTGTTAATATCAGGCACCCTCTTATGTTTATCACTCCTCAATTTACGTAATCCACACTCCAGAAGGATCAGGCCTACCTCACCGCTGTCAATAATTACCACTCGTATTGTGGGAACAAGTTACAGGAATTGGACTGTGGGAAACAGTTCTTTGAGACTAGATTAATTTTTTATGAGTAGTGTGGAATTGGAACACATTGTTTTTCTCATCTAAAAAGAACATGAATATATTGACTACAAATGTCCATAATATTTCTCCTTAGGAAATCTTTACCCCAAACTGGTACATTTTCATGAGCGTACTTATGAAGGAATAAATACCTGCCTCCATTTTGCTTGTTGAGTGCTCCTAAATAAAGAATAACCAAAAAAAAAAAACTTAGTCCTGATAGTGCTTAGAATCTTAAGTAAACTCACTGACACTGAAATTGGACAGATGAGTAAAAAGTAAGGGAGAAATGGCAATGGTTAAGTCCCTCGAATTTTTAGTTCTTAGATGGGAGAAAAAGTAATTAGTACCTTCTATTTTGACTTTCATGTTTTTTTTTTTTAAAGATTTATTTTTTTTATTCATACAAAAGGTGTGGGAGGTGAGAGGCTCCACCAGAGACAGAGTGGGGAACAGAGCAGATTTGACTGAAATACACTGCTGAGGGGAGCAGCGGGCGAGGCAGGAGAGGTCTGCTGTGCCATGTGGGTCCCCTCCCTGGCCGGCAGCAGGGATCGAACTCGTGCTGCAGTGGTTGCGGTTTGCCTCATAGTGGTTGCTTAACCCACTGCGCCACCAGGGCGGGCCTGACTTTCATGTTTTAAATCTCAGCTTCATAAGGCAAAAGCCCAATGCTGTGAACTACGAAAGGAAAAAAAAGACCAGTAGGTACCTGGTAAACGAACAACATTAAAGTGCAATTTCTAGCTCTTCTGGTTCATTTCAAAGGTGTAACACTTAGACTCTTTAAGGAATGTACAGAAACAGTTTGGCCAGGATCGGTGGTCTGAAGGGGATCAAGCATGCAGTGTGCTGTTGCAGGGAGCAGAGTGTGTCCTCAGGTTTGCAGAGCCTGGACTGGATAGATGACCGGCTCCTCCAGACCTGGCTGACGTCTGTGCACTTGAGCCAGAGGCCCGCCCATTGTGCGCAGAGTCAAGGGGCGACAGTCAGAACAGCGTGACCCAGAGGAAGCAGCTGGCCCATCTTTCTCCCACACATACCAGTCTGATTTTCAATGGAGTCACGAGAAGAACTGCAGAAACTCACTGCAGTAAGTATGACACAGGATTTAGCTGCCAATAGCCTCATTGCTGTTTCCTTTCAGAAAAAAAAAAAAAAGATGTGTGTGACCAGCTAGGAGATAGGAGTCAAGCATTCTGTTTTCTTCAAAGGTGTGTGTATGCTGGAGGAAAGTCATTTCTGTCTCCTCTGGATTGTTTCTTGACTTCTCCCCAGAAGACAAGAACAAAACGAGCTCTCCCCACCACTCACTCACTAGCAACGCTCCCTGGTGGGATGCGTGTCCACAACAGTACCAAAGGTCGTTTACCTCAACTTTAAGGTGATTTTAGGATCCACCATAAGGCAGAAAAAATAAGCATGTGAGTGCAAAACCACACTTTCAGTGTGGAAGATGGCAAGTGCAAAGATGCAATTCCCTTGCAGTCTGCAAGCCCTGTATTTCGTCAGCAGGCGGCAGCATTGTCTGTGAGTTGGAGGCTGTTTCCGGTGGGGAACCACAGTTTCCTCCCCCTCTGATAAATGGCCTCTGGTCACCTTCCCTCCCACTCTTATCCCTGGAAGAAGAATTTCCCTTTCCTCCCACCCCAAGGATTTCCCCAGGGTGTAAGAGTTGTCAAGAGAAGGATTCTCACTTTTCTAAAATGATTAAATTGAATTTTAAGCTAAAGTGAAGCAAGAACCCCTGGGCTAATAAGCACACCGGGGAGCAGGTAGCCTGCACCCAAGGCTGTCGGCAGTGCTCAGCCAGCAGTGCTCTGCTCCAGGGAAAATTTTCCAACATACATGGAGATAATATTTTTAACAGCAACAGTCAAAATGCTAGCTTTTTAAAAAAATTTCACAAAAAAGGAAAGATGTACTGTCTGTGATGAAAAGTTCTAGAAGAACTTTTGAAGACATAAAATTTTTTAGAAGTATCTATTTTTTTTCATTTTAAAAATGAACATCTTTACTGCTCAGATGAAGACATTTTTATCCTATTATTAAAAGGTTATCAATTTTGTGCAGATGAAGACATCTTCATAAAAATTCAAGGAGTAAATGAAACTGAAAGCAAGAGTCCTGATAAAGAAGTAAGGCTGCTCAAATACCTAAGTCCTTCTTCTGAGCTGCCTTAGCCTGATTCCACTGAATGTCACGATCGGGGACAGGGTGAGGGCAGGAGAGGCCACAGGGAATCAAAGCATGGAGATGAAGGACAGCTGGTGAAAATCTGGAATAAAAATGCGCAAGGGAGATGGTGGGTGTCCCATGGCTGCTTCTACCATGCTGTGATAGCTGGATGATGAGGCTCAGCTTGGTAGCTCTGGGATAGGTCATTTTCAGTTAGAGAAGGAGAGAAACATGATTGAAGAAAAAGTCCTGAACTCAGGACTGGGGCATGAAGCAAATTACTATTCCTGGCACCATCCACAACGGTCCTATAAAAGCAGAAAATCTCCCCAGGCAGCTTTACAGAAACCAACGTTGAAATATGCCACTGTTACTGACCATACAGACTCAACAGAGACTCGGGGAGAAACCACATGAGGACGAGAGGTATGGCAGAAAGGAGAGAGCCCGTGTCAGTCCCAGAAGGCTGAGGACAAAACCCAAGGCAGGCTGAGGACCAGAACGGTCACAGTGCACTCCATGAAATCAAGTCAGGGATGGTGCCACCTGTGTAACAACTGGCGTGGCTAACTGGTCCCTAGGGTGACCTCGGAGGGCTGCTCTTTGATTTGCAACTGCCAAGAACAGCTTTCCCGGGCCCAACACATGCTTTAAAGATAGACCCTCTTTCTCTGATTTTTTGAATATGGTTAAGACTAAAATTCCAACAAATGGGCCACCACACTGGCCTGAGGTGAAATTGTGACCGAATGTAAGGTGACAGTGCCCCAGGCCTAGAGATGTCCCCAGAGACACACAGCCCGGCCTTCACGGTCATCACTGCCCCTAATGGTCACTCAGGGCAGTCCTGGGCATTGTGTTTTATCCTTCATCCCACTTTCACAGGGCAAACAAGCCAGAACAGGGTGTGCGCAGGAGAGAGAAACAGAAAACAAGTGTTCCCAGGGCAGGCCGCCATGTGACATTCTTTATACAGGCCCTTCGGGCAGCCACTGGCCCATCAACTCTACATGAATCAGGCTTCCACACTCTGTGTTAGCCAAGTACAGCTGACAGCTCAGTAATCTTAAGAAGACAGAAGTTATTCTATGTTAGGTAACTTTCCCCAAACCCTCACCCTAGAGGGCGGGAAAGCACAGTCTGAAAATCCCCATGGTCTTAGTCCTAATTTATAGCCTGCACAGCCACTGCTGCAGATTTCTTAACCTTCCTGTGTCCTCTTATCCTGCCTCCACAAAAATAAGTTGTCCACACAGTCCTCCATTTGCCCTTTAAAGTGATCCAGCACCGCCACTTCCCGGCTTCTTGCCTTCCTGTTAGCCCATCCATGGAGTCTGCAAAGAGGTGACCTGGATGTATGTAACCTGCGGTAAGGTGAGTCATGGCCTTCAGCTCGCTATCAAGCCAGTATCTGCGGTACCTTGCGATCCCCCTCCTCTTTGGGTTGCCTTCACTGGATGCCCCAGAATGAAAGCCCCCATGTGCCATTCCCAGGCCTGATAGTCCTCACTCCTGTATTCATTTCGACTTCTGCACCTGCCAGGAACTCACAGAGAAACTAAGGCACTTGTGCACAAGAGGCTGCAAACACCTTCCCACCCTTCCACTAGTGCCAAAAACAAGCCTGCTAATGCTAATCTACCCCCTCACTTGCAGCTCAACAGCTTTTCTCCTTTAAGCCTCTGATAATGGTTTTACTAAAATCCCCTTTTGATGGAAAAAAATCCCAGCTGGACATTTCAGGCCTCAGCACAATGTACAAGTCTGCAGGTCCCTTTCCCTACCTCACAAAGGCCTCTAATCAAGTGGAAAATATGCTGGAGGCCAGAGGTTTGGGTCTGCAATTATTTTTTAAGGGATTACTAGAGAAGAATGGGGGCAGCAAGGACCTCCCCCCGCTTTGTTTTCCATTTGGTCCTGCTTTTAGACATATTGAGCCAGGAGTAGCCATCCAGCTCTCTAAGCACTAGGGCCTCCTCTCCTGTCCCTGGTGGAAGGATGTCATCTTTGAACACCATCTCTTCAAAAAGATTTAGAGAGCTTGGAAGCAATATGCCCATCCTATTCTGACCCCATTTAAGCCCTTATTTATAAAACGGCTATCGAACAGGATCTGGTGTGAGGGTAGGGCGCTCATTCATTAACCTCTAACCCCTGCTCTGTATGCAGAGGGGAGAGTTCGCACCGTGTCCACACACTGCTAAGATTGGGGGCATTCACTAGGGCTTCCCAGGCTTTGGAGGGCAAGAGGTCATGTTCCCAATCTTGCCAGATATCCTTCTTCTTATTTATATACACTGACCCTTCCCCTCCACACTGAGCAAACAGCCATGAAACTCCTAATGCAAAACATGGATAAAAATATAAAATGCTAATAATTCTATTAGCCCATTTAGAATCTTGATTTTAAAATGTCCACGACAGAAGGGAGTTTGTCTCCTCTGTATATTGTGAAGACCTTCCTTGGTGTCATTCATACATGTATTCACTAGAGATTTAATTGATAAAGGTGGACATTTTAAGTTGGCCTTAGGTTCTCATCATTCTATTTCAAAATAAAGAGATGACTCATCCCTCTAAATCTAGTTAGTGTTGTGTGTAAATACCCCTTAAAAAAGGAAATGATATAAATGCCTAAGCGCATTTTGGAATGATCAAGAATTAAACTGTTCAGCTCTAAAAGTTAGAATTCAACATATACTTTAAACTAAATACCAGGCTGAGTAATAGTTTAGTACTTCTCTCCAAAGTCCCTAAAATACCTTTGGTGAAAAACAAAACAGCTACCAAGAAACCCCCAAAACAAACAAAAAATCAACTCTGGTCTGTTTTGTCAATATAAATGCCTCCTTGATATGTTCTTGCATCATTAATTTTTCAGTTCTCCCACAGAAGAACCTTAAATGTTGAAAACTAGATGGACAGAAGTTCACTTATTACATTTAACACTTAATGCAAGTATTTTAGTAGTATTTTTGTTGGCCTTCATACTTCTTTTGGTGAGTGCTATGGGAGGAGGGAACAATTTAGTTTCCCTTAAAAAAAAAAGCAAGTTTCCCTTTAAAAAAAAAGCAAAAGACATCTTCTGGAGCCTCTCCCCAAATGATGACTGAATCACCTCTGCTGGTTATCAAAATGTTGTGACAGCTTTCTCTAGGGCTGAACAACCTTACCCCAACTTTTAGATGAAGATGAACTTCCTGAGAAATGTGAAAGGGAGACTCTCAAGGGCATCAAAGGAGACAGTGGACTGTCTCTAAAGTTCAGATGAAGATGGCCTGACTCCTTCAATACAGAACAGTCGTGAGCTGTGTCTGCCTTAGCAGCAGAGTCCTTCGAGTTTCCGCTTGCTCAGGTCCAGCTGCCCGAATCACTCCCTGCTCGGAACGCCTGATGACTTCTTTTCCTCCTTGGCTTATTGCCATTATAGTTCTCCACCCGTTTAACATACTACATTCAACAAAATATCGGTTATTTTAGAAATCACTCTTCCTACCCAAGTCAGTTTGAGGCAGAGTAAAATAGCAATTGGAAACATTTCATAATTTGGTAAAAGAGTGGAGGATAATGCTTCTGGGATTTTTCAGTTCAGTTGAAAATTCTAGTGTGTTGAAATGTAAACATCTGCCAGACTCTCCTCAGAACACAAAGTATCTTAAAACCAACTAAAGGTCAACTTTCTTAATTTCCCAGTCAAAAAAACAAGATTAAGACAATTAGAATTAACAAGCACAAAGTATGGGTTTTCAAATTAACTGAGAAAATTTTGCTGAAGATCTAAGAAAAAAGGAAATTATATCCTGAGGTTGAAATGTTATCAGTCCAAAGTTCACTGTGTCTAATTGGCATACCTAAAATAGCTGGGAAATGCCCTTGAATCCACGAAGAAGATATGAAATATATTACTTTCCCAGATTGTACAGGGTGGAGTAAACTACAGGGGTAAAAAAAAAAAGAGAGAGCCTGGAGTCTCTATAGTGTTTTCTCTCCTCCTTCTCTCTTGCTTTTGATAACTGAGGTGTACAGCTAACTCCTGCTTAAATTGGCTCTGCTGTATTGCTTCATATTTCATAAGTTCTCCCAGCTCACACATTTTCTGTCACTGTGGGCACACCTGTCCTCTGGTTCACCTGACTTTGTAAGCCACCATCTTTATGCCTTGCAACCCCAATTCAGCATCTGCAGACCCTTCTCTGTGCCTCTCTCCTCCCTCTGACCCTACTCTACAAATTTATCCCATCTACTTCCTAATAGCCATGGAACTTTCCAGAATTGCCCTAACTTCTGGTGACCAGATGACTGATAGCTGTTATTATTGTATTTGACTGGCAATCTCTACACCACAGCTCTTAAATAATTATTTTATTAAAATACGCCTACCTTCATTTAAGACTGTTCTTTAAAGAGCTACATAAATCCTTTTATTTTTTTAAGATTTATTTATGCATACAAGAGCTGGGGTATAGACCAGAGGCACGGCGGGTGAGAGTATTCACCAGAGACAGAGTAGGGAGCAGAACAGGCAGATTGACTGAAACACACTGCTGAGGGGAGCAGCAGGAGAGGCAGGAGAGGTCTGTTGCACCATGTGGGTCTCCTTCCTGGCTGGGGATTGAACCCATGCTGCAGAAGCCCCACAGAGGGGTGCTCAACCCCTCGTGCCACCTGGGAGGCACAATTCTTTTTTGTAAATGCTTATTTTAAAAATTGTCCAGAATAGAAAAATTTGGATGACAAGGCCAAAGCATTCTTCAGTCCTCCCCTGAGTTGCCTCAGGTGGCAGAGTTGGTGCCTCTGGGACCCAACTCCTGCTTTCTGAGTTGCCAACAATAGTGAGGTGACAGCTGCCCCCCCATTTGGGTCTGATGGAGATCCTTAATCTTGATTTGTATAAAATCTGGACCTTAAGCATTTGTCAGCACAGATTAAGTCCCCAAAGGGTCTGTGGTAATCAGACAGCATTAAGAATCTCTCTCTCCTGGTCTCCAACTTAAGAATCTCCTAAAGTTCCTCTCTGGGAACTATTATGAGTTTATCTACACAGTGCTGACAGTCAAGTGGCAGGGTTGATAAAGCTTGCGCTTGGTTTTATCGGTTCTAGAGCTAAAACCACTTTAAGAGCCTATAAAAATGCTCGCAAATATTCTTTTTGAACAACCCATTATGACAGTCCTTTACAATCACAAAACCCCACTGGCTTATTGGGATTAATTGCTAACTAATAGTTAAAATTCTAGAGTTTATGAATGACTTTTTAAAAATACGAATTAGTGTGTATTCAAGGCTATCTTTCACTCGGTAAATATTTATTTGGCAGCTGTTATGGGCCAGAGTTCTGTGCCAACGGCTGGATACAGAGTAATGTCTCATGCTTACTTGTGTGGAGGTCTGCTTTCCTGAGTGGGAGAGAAAGAAGTGGAGTTTCACTGGGAACCGCTCCCAACCCACAGTCTGATTTATCTGTGCCGCAGCCTGTAATCTGGATATGCCCCTGGGAGTGTGTCTCATGTGTTTGGGAGGGGGAGACTTGGGGGTTGCTGCTTTACATAGTTCAGCCTCAGATTCTCAGCGCAGGAGGGAGCCAGTCAGTGTGGCTAAGGGGGCAGGACCGAGGTTTCTACACATCGTGCGACAATCCCCACTGGGTTCCTAGGGGTGACAGCCTCCTCCCATTCCATACCTGAACCGCTATCTCCGGAGTCTCTTCCCCACTTCCTACACTGTCCCCTTCTTCCCCCCCATCTCTGGAATTACCACCCGCTTTTGTCTTCGGCCCTCCAGGTCAACTTAGCCCACCTGGACTTCATCAGTCCAAAAAGTCTGCAAGGGAGGTCAAAACCAGACCAGGGCCTTGATTTAAGTGACCACTTCAATCATTTCCACCTTCATCTCCAGTAATGTTTTATTAGAGAAAATGTTGGTGAGGAGAAAAGGACATATTTAAGGTTTCCTCCTGCTGTTTAAAGTTAGTTCAATGTAAACAGAAAAAACCTGTTGGGCTATGTTGAGGCCTGGTGCACAATTTGTCAGTGCATCTGGGTGTTGACGCAAACATGGGGCGGACCGCTACACCCTTCAGGGGAGGGTCCCAGAGCTGCTTCCTCAAGTCAGGCCCTTTCTGCTCCAGTGCTGCAAAGGGAGAAAAGCTGTGCACCGCTTTGTAATAACCACCTCCCAAGACCAACCACACACAGTGCCCCAAAAGTACGACCTCCCCAAAGGAGGGCTAGAGACCCTCTTTCTGCCCCTCTAGCAGGCACGTGAAGAACAACTGCACGCACAGGCTGCTGTTTATCTCCCCCGCAGTCACCAGGTGCCTTCGCAGGTTCCCACGAATGTCAGCTCCAGGTACTGACACAGACCATGGCCAGGAGCCAACAGCAACTTCCAGGGCAAGGATCACAATGTGCGGTGGGTGGGAGGGCTGAAGGGGTCCCAGAGACTGCGACAGGGGCTCCAGCAGAGGCCTTCCAAGGTGGGGAGCAGCTTAGTATTCTAATGACCACAAAGGAGGACTATCCCCCGAGGGGACACGGAGCAGGCACGTGTTCATGCTTATTCAAGTACCATTCACCGGGGCTTCCCTGGTGGCACAAGGGGTTGAGTGTTGCTCTATGGGGCTTCCACAGCCACTGCAGTATGAGTTCGATCCCCGGCCAGGGAGGGGACCCACATGGCACAGCAGACCTCTCCTGTTTTGCTGCTTTCCCCTCAGCAGTGAATTTCAGTTAATCTGCCTGTTCTGCTTCCCACTCTGTCTCAGATGAATTCTCGTACCCCCCACATCTCTAGCCTGTACCCCAGCTCTTGTATACATAAATAAATAAAATCTTAAAAAAAATACCATTAACCCCAGCTGTGCAGAAACAATGTTTCAGCTCATGGCTGAAACATTCACAGACAGGTAGAGACAGACAGGTAGGACAGGCAGACCAACAGGTAGACAGACTGAAATACTTTCTTTTTGTCTAACTTTTCATCAGCATCTCTTGAGAAGCAAAACTTCTCTCTCTCAATGAAATAAAGGAACCCCAAGGAGCAAAGGATAGAGCCATGGGGAACCTTTATTTTTATTTTAATTGAAGTTTTTTTTCTCCCTTGGGGTTGTGTTTATCTGTCCATATATATCCATAGAAAATATTATTCTTAGAGTCCAGAGTCTGTTCGTGTTTGTACAGATTTTTGAGGACAAATAAAAGACAAGCAGGGACACTTTTGATACTTTTTTTTGAGCTTAGATCTTTCCCCTCGAGTTCAGGAGCAATTTGTTTATCATTACTGGCCCTAAAGTACCCCAGAGCTGCACTGTTACATTCATCAAAGGTGACTGTTGAAAACGGTCCCTAACTTTCCCCGTGAACTCCTCCCAAAGTCTTTCCAAGAGCCATAACAGTGCTCATATCATACTAAAATGATCATCAGACACTGGGAGGCTGACTGCATAGCCCTGTCCCCAAAGCTTTCTGCCCACACCCGCTGCTCAGCAGCACTCGGCTGGATGGCACGGCTCCACATCTTTTTTTATCACTCATACTCTGGGATCTTCAAGCACTTTCAGATCCCTCCGAAGAAAGTTCTGCAGTCTCCTAACTACAGGGTGGCCCTTGCCAGCCGCTCCCTAAGCCTTCTCCTCTGCTACCAGCCTTATTTGTCCTATCACACCACCGTGCTTCAGGTGTGCTCTTTGGATGACCCACACGAGAATGACCTAAGTTACTTGCCAAAAATATAATTTTCAAGGGGGCCCAACCTCTCTACTCAGTCCCCTGAGTTCTCTTCCTAACGATGTAACCGGATCGTGTTGCTACTCTGCTGAAACCCCCACCAGCTTCCTAATGCATAAACAAAGTCCCATACATTCACTATAGGCCTAGAAGCCTCTGTCCTATTACTCCTCAAACCCCATCTCCTGCCAGTCCTCATCCTGCTCACAAGCGGCCCTGTCCCGTCTCTGTGCCTTTGTGTATGTTATGCCCCAGGCCTAGAAGGTTCTTTTCTCATTGTCTGACTCCTCACACTTCAAGACCTCACTCAAATGGACTGTGTAAACCGTCTATTACTTCCCTGTGTGTCCACGTGTTGTCTGAGGTGCTGGCTTCACCCTCTGACACTGTATTGTAATGTCTCCTCACATCACTCTTGTAGGGTATATGGAAAAGTTGTCAGGCTCTTCCGCCCTCCCGCCACTGGTGTGATGATAGACACCTGAGGTTCTGCACGCGTGCCAAAGTGGGCATGTGCAAGTAGATGCACCTGGGCTTAGACACGGGCGTATAAGGGCAGGGTCACGAGTGTGCCAGTAGTGGAACGAGAGCAGCAGAGCAGGGGAGAGACAGAGGCAGAGAGAAGAATAGAAGAACAAGAGAAGAAGCAGCAAAGGAGCCCAGAGAGTGAAGATGTGCTGGGGGTCAGGAGGCCTGCCAGCCTCCTGGCCCCCCGCATCCCTGCCTCTCATATACCTGGACGCCTCTGATAATAAAAGCATAACAAGCCACCGAGGGTTCAAGGACTCCTTCCTTTACCCTGTTTGCCCGAATTATCGAGAACTTGCTCTGTGCCCTTCCTGTCACCACAACTCTCTCCTTCAGAGGACTTCCCAGTCATGGGGAGCTGGTGGCGTTCACCTGACAGGTAGACTGAGCTTCTCTCAGGTGCCCAGCTCTGCGCTGGGGTGGGGTGCAGCAATGAGCAAAGCATGCATCCACTCTCATGAAGCTAACAGTCTTGTGGGGTAGAGAAACAACTAGTAAATAATGCTCATCATGTGAGACGAATGTTTCGCTAGGACAAGTACCCTGGTTCAGCTAGGGGAAATCAAAGCAGGCGATCCTGACCCGTTTCCCACATATGGCCAGGACACCCCTCTGCATTCCCAGCCCTGCTGCTCACACACACACCAGGAGGTTCTCAGCACATTTTCATAAGTGAAGTGTCACCAAGGGCTGATGATTCTCAAATGCTCAGCCCAGACCTCTGGACCCACAGACCCAACTGTTAGACAGCTCTATCCTGTCTCCCACAGCACAGCATCTCAGCACAACATATCCCAAGCTGGCCATCCTCCCAATCAATCCCGCCTGAATAACGACATAAAAGGCACCTCCTGGTAGTCCAAACAATAAGCCTGGGAGTTAGGCGTGATTCACTCCCACTTGGTATTAAACCCTATGCCCCACCAGAACATCCCACCCTGTCAATTCTGCTTCCCAGATTCTGAGGGCGCGACCCTCCCCTCCACACCCTCAGCACCGCCTGCTGTCAACGCTCATAATTTGTAACTTCCAGAGTGACTTCTCTAATACATAAATCTGATTCTGTCAATCTCTTGGCCTCAGTTCTCTAATATCCCTTCTTGCTGATTAGCTAGCTAATCATCATCCAAGGCCCCAGGTGCCCCGACCCTGACCTTCCCATCCGCTGCTCTTTACCCTACCCAGATACACCTGCAGCACAAGCCCCCAGCTCCTCTCACATCTGCATCCACCTCTGGGATGAGGCAGGACCCTGGACGTGACGGCCCAGTACAAAGGACTTGTTGAAGCGCCCATGGGCTGAGACCTAAGCACTGCTAAGAGTGGCTGGTGCATATTTCATGGCAACCAAAAAAGCCAAAATACAGTGATACTGTTTGGGTCCTATCATTGAAAGAGGCACATTATCTGCACTACACTGCCCCCTGCATCACATTGCCATGGAGCAGGAGGAATCTTTTCAGGATGAAAATTCTGTATCTTGACTGTGGTGGTAATTTCATGGATGGTGAAAGCGGTGGGTGACCTAATCTGTCACCATACTGTGCATTTTACAGGACTTCAATTTAGAGTACATAAAATTAAGTTGTTATAAGCAGCGTTCCTTCCATCAAAATTAAAAATTGCGTGAATTGTACTCTCACCTCAAATGCTCTATCCTCAAAACCCATCTGCCTGTAAATCCTCCCTTTTTATTCACTGCCTTCATGAAATCTTTCCCAACTCATCCAGGCAAACTTGGGTACATTTCTCTTGTCCTCCGACTGTCATCTACAAGGTTAGTGCAAAATCGTGAATGACATTGAAAATTCTATGAAGGACCCAGAGTTATTAAAAAGCCACCCTTTAATTGCTGTATCCCAGAATAACCATTTTGCAGATCCCACACACATCAGAATATTCAGGTATCTTTTTAAAAACAACCTAAATGCCCCAAAACAGATGAGCGTATCGGGAAGCTGTGGTACATATACACGATGGAATACTATACAGCAACCAAAAAAGAAAAACTAGACACATTCATAGGAACGTGGATGGAACTGGAAGGGATTATGCTCAGTGAAGTCAGAAGGCAAAAGAAAAATACCAGATGGTTCCTCCCCTCGGAGGAATATAAGCGAACCAAAGAAGGATCAAGGAAAGGAATAAGAACAACAACAATATAACAATAAAGACACAGAAACCAAAAATGAAAAGACAAGGACAAATTGGGAACACTTGGTGGGGAGGGGGCAAGGGGAGGGCTAAGGGCAGATGGGAGCACGGGGGGCTGAGGTGATGATGCACTGGTGTTATGGTGATGGGGAATACATGGGGATTACAATTGATGTCAAGTATATGTAAATTAAAGGGAAAAAATAGAACAAAAAATGATTTAAAAAATAAATAATTTTAAAACCAGCATTTCAGTTAATGCAACAGAGGAGAGAGGTTGTTAAAAGCAACAGTCCTTTGCTGATTTAGACAGTGTTCACAGCCGCGAACGAAACCATGCTTTGAGGCAGACATCCGCCAAACAGTCACAGTGATGACCAGTCGTTAATGATGAGCACTTGCCACACAAGGAGAGGCCCACTGGACAGCGGGCAATAATGCAGAAGTGACCTGCCACTGAGTGCTCCCCAAGCTCCAGCAGACAAAGGTCAGAGGACTGAGTTCCAGGACAACACCGGCAGCCTGCACTTTGCCCCGGCCGTCATTCTCCTCCCCTCATTACCAGACCGCTTGGGAGACCCCCAGAGGGAGAAAAATCAAGACCGAGAAAATTAATACCATTTTGGTCTCCGTGATCATATCATCAAGGACTTAATGACTATTTACTAAAATCAGCACAAGCGGTCACGACACTTGGGTCTCTCCTGCTTTTGCTCAATTATTTAGTCCTTGGCTAAGTTTAAGTGCCTCTCCCTGCCTCACTTTTTTCATTTGTAAAACCGACAAAATACTAGACATACTTCTTGAGATTAGAGTTGGGTGAGCCCACAGGGAATGCCGAAGAGCGACATGAACTTCGACATAGCAAGCATGTGCTGCGTGCCGCTGGTGTCTGCCCAGACTCCCTCAGGTCACCATCCCGGGCAGGGGAACCAGTCATCTCACTGCCAGACCACCATTTCTTTGGCAAGTCCTCTTTGCCCATCCTGGTAGGAATTAAGCACTGAGAATTGATGCCCGCCTCCGACAGCTATGACTGGCAGGGGTTGGTGCGCTGCCACTCTGACCCCTGGGGAGAGCTCCCTAGCTGTGTTTATCTCCAGTGGCCCCCAACACGGCAGCCACCCTTTCCAGCTGTCAGACCTTCCCCTTTAAACCTTCCCTCTCCTGCCCAACAGCTCCTTCACCTCACAGACAGTCTACACTGACAACCACTACCTGCGCTCAACTTAAAGAGACAAAGATGTAAAGGAGAAACAAGATAAGCAAAGTGGTAGGATGAATTCAGGCTATCTCATTTTCTTGACTTATGAATATATAGTCATCTGCACATATAGAAACATTGATTATATTAGCATGTATAGAGATAAGCAACTCTTCCTTTTAGTTTTCTAAGAACTTTAATCTATTCCATATACCCTACCCCTTGTGAAATGATTTTTAAATTAATATATGAATAAAGATAATTATTTTAGGGCCTCTCTGGTGGTGCAGTGGGTTAATCAATGCACTATGAAGCAAACCGCAGCAACTGCAGCACGAGTTCGATCCCTGCCGCCGGCCAGGGAGGGGACACACATGGCGCAGCAGACCTCTCCTGCCTCGCCCACTGCTCCCCTCAGCTGTGTGTTTCAGTCTATCTGCCTGTTCTGCTCCCCACTCTGTCTCTGGTAAATCCACTCACCGCCCTGGACTCTGGCCTGTACCCCAGCTCTTGTATGTATAAATAAATAAATCTTTAAAAAAAGATAATTATTTTATATATAGGACTATGCATTGCCTAGAACAAAGAAGCACATTTAAAATACATGTTTGTGTGTATACAAGTATATAGATGTAAACATGTATGCATATGTTTATATACCTGTATACACACACATATACATGGAGATGATCTATTTCTGAGAAAGCAAACTATGATTATACAGCAATAGCTGGACATACTAGGAATTCACAACTCCCCAAAGAAAATGCATCTGGATGACCTGCCTAGCAATTCCCCCCTGAGATCTAGGAATGTCTCCATATTTCATTCCCTGTTCCTTCCCTGAAACCGTTTCAATCACTTGACAAATCATTATCATTCATTAATAATGTTTACTGAGTGCCCATATGTGAAAGAAATTCACTACACATTTCACAGATGCAATTCTTCTCCCCATGGAGTTTTCATTTTAATGGAAACAATGTAGAATATGTATGTCTTCCTTTTACAAATTCTGTTTGGGTTTGTTGTTGCTTTTTGCTTTGTCTTTCTCTCTCTGGTCCAGAGGAATAATTTCCTGGTTTTATAAACTAAGTTGGATCACTTTACTTCCATGAGTCAGGGAATACTCTGTGAAAGGATAAAGATTTAAAAAGGACTGGGAATAAGAGATGGAAGGAAGCTCAAGAGAGGCAAACTGAGCCAGCTGAGCAGTGATGGCTGTGTCTCTGCAGGAAGAAAATTCTTGGTGGTGGACAGGACACCTTCTTTTGGGATCAAGGGAGAATCTCTGGGGGAAAATAAGACACACTTCAAGAAGAAGTCACTGACCACAAGCAAATATTGTCCCATCATTGAAACTCTCATTGTTTCATCTCAAATGACTTTGTCAGTCTGTTGGGATCCAAATCAGTTCATCCCCATTTCATAACCACAGAGACTGAACTTAACCACACCACTTAGGAAGTCCAGAGAGGTGGAATCCCAGTTCTCCTCCAAAGGCTGCCTCAGTCCAGCTACAACGGCCAACGTGTGGGTAAAGTTTGTCTCTTCATATCGCTCTAGAAACTGCTACCTCCCCCTAGTCTAGGGATTCACTGATAAGAATTCTCTCCCTACTGCGCAAAAGGACCTGTGGTTTGAACTCCAGCAGACGCTTCCCAAGGCAAGCGCTCTCCGACTTGTTGAACCTGGATGACTCAAGTCTTGGGTGTAGCAAGATTTCCTCAGCCTGAACATATCACCTGGTGGTGCAGATAACTTTGATAGACCTGATATGGAATCACAAAAGTTTAGAGACAGTGATTTTCTAGTCCAGTGAAAACTTAGTTTTCAAAAGAAACAGAACTCTGCTTTTTCACTAAAGCCATACATTGAATCAAAAGAAATAAAAACAGGGCCTACCTGGTGGCGCAGCGGGTTGAGCGCCACATTGTGAAGCATCCGCTGCACAGCAGTGAGAGTTCGATCCCCCGCCAGGGAGGGGACCCACATGGCACTACAGACCTCTCCTGCCTCGCCTGCTGCTCCCCTCAGCAGTGTATTTCAGTTCATCTGCCTATTCTGCTCCCTGCTCTGCCTCTGGTGAATCCTCTCACCTCCCGCGACTCTGGCTTGTACCCCAGCTCGTGTATGCATAAAAATAAAAAATTATTTAAAAAAAAAAAGAAATAAAAACATTTATGTAGGAGAAACTTTGGAGGGGAAGGAGTGCCACACCAGTTGCAAAGGAAGAACTGTCTCAAAATTGGGGGCTCAAAACCTACTTATCTACCTCAGTCTTTTTTTTTTTTTTTTAATAGGGGAGGAAATGAGGACACAGAAATTGCCCAAAGTCAGAAAGCCACAGACCAATATAAGTTCCTGATACTTAATCCTTTGTTCTTTCCACTATAACACCCAGTCTCTGAGAGTCTATTCTGAACCTATGGAACTATGTGTGGCAATATTAAACCACAAAAATTACTGACTCAATGCATTCATTAAAGACTCCCTCCTGTTCATTTCCTGAGAATGAGACATTTTTAGCTCTTTGTACCACATTAACTTCAATTGGTAATTTCAAATTCCTCTTGGCAAAAGTAATATAGGTCAGATTCCATGAAATACATATCACTACAAAAAAAAATTCAAACCCAACTTACAAACTCCAGTAAGATTTAATGAGCAAGTGCGCAGGACTATCTGACAAAGGAATCTGGACAGTGTTTGGATTTTACTGTAGAAAGATCTGACCTTGCGTTGGTAGATTCTATAATTCAGACAGCAGCTGGCTTCCAAGTCCCTCACCATAGAAGTAGTTGCATATTACAAAACCCAACTGTAAGGCACTAATACTCTGGACTCCTGAGGAGTTCATCTCCACACTTCATTTAGTTTCCCCGGGTAGTCAGATGTTATATGCAGCTTGCTACTGTGGCACAAACAAGAAGAAAAGGACCCTGAGCATTCTGCAAGTTCACCCAAGAACTCAGCGTGACCCTCTGGGAACAGGCTCTGTGATGCCAGTTTTATCTGTAAGTTCTGGGCTACTTAGAAGACCAGAATCATTATTAAAGTGATTATGTTCAAGGAAGGAAAAATAAGTGGGCATTTGAAATAAATGCGTGTATATATCTGTAAAATCCAGGGACAGGGTGGTAGCGGGGATGGGATTAGGAGGAGGCAGTGCATTAGATGTGGCAGGCATCTCTGTGGAGGAGCTTGTGGAGGAAAGGTGGGGGGGGGGTCTCTTCTTATTCCTGCATCACTGTGACTCTGGGGAGGGATGCTGTCACAGTTTCAGAGATGATGGGTCACGGAAACAACAGCAACGAAAAGGAGGCCACACGGAACAAGGAAATTGTCTACATGGAGTAAATTCGAGGCCAAGGTCCAAGTAAAACATGAAAGTGGAAAGAAAAAAAAGTAACAGAAACATTTCAGATGACAAAACTGAAACCCTGCCTGAAATGTGGCTACTCAGGTCTCCCTCTCATGCCTGACAGCTAGAATCAGAGCTCTGTCATTTCTGGAGACTGAGCCCCAGACATGTGACACCTCTGGTGCAGACGAAACCCTCTCACCGCATAAGGGATCTGGGCAGGGGATGAGGTGTGTGGGGCCAACTTGCACCCCTTAATTGGATTTCTCAAACATTTGCTTGTATTTGAAACCTGGAATTAGAACAGTTCACGCTGGGACACTGTCTGAACTCTGCTTGCCCCAGTCCTGGAGCTTCTGACCTACAAAGGGAGGGAGGGGAATTTTAATAGCACTGAAAAACAAGGGAAAGAGGATAAAATGCTTATAAAGCTTTTGATGGTCTTGAGTCACATACCTATTAGCATGCAAGTGGCAACATACACACTAAGTTTTAGAAGAATAACTTTTTATATTACCTCAAGCAAAAGAAAGGCTAAGTTGGAGCTGATATTAGAAATGAAGTGGTTTCTAAACATATGGGACTTTCAAATGCCTTTGCACTATATATTGTTTTGGAGTGACCTACAGCTTTCTGGAGAAAGCTGAGCACTGAAGAGTATGTAAATTCTACAGTATGGTGGAGGGAGGACTGGGGATTAAAACTCAGGCATGTAGCTTATTTTCTGCCTGACCTTGAATACGTTACCTAACCTCTGATCTTCAGGTTCTTCATCTGTAAAATGGGGATTAAAACCTACTTCACAGAGTGTGTAGAGTTGGAATAAATGAAAGGAGAGGATGTATGCAAAGCATCTACTGCATGTAATGTTTCATTCAGCCAACCAAGATCCACTGCTATTTGTCAGGCACTGTACCAGGTGCTGGAAATAAAAGTTGGCAAAGACAGACATGGCACCTGTCCTTTGGAGCTGTAAATATGGCCATTAGTCTAGTCACTAAACAGCAGAACTTGCTGCGAATTGCTCGTCAAGACTGAAGGTACTACACTGGTTAAAAAGCTAAGCAAAGAACAAACTTGTTCCTCGACAGCTTAGATCTCATTAAAAAGGTAAGAGCCACATAGATGGATAGTTACTTGCCACCATGTATGTGATCTTGGGAGTACATTTAACAACTTTGGAGCTGTTTCCCCAAACGTAATATAGACATGTTGAACTGAACCTGGGTTCTCAAACTTGGCCATGTATCAGAATCTCCCAGGGGAGCTTTTAAAAGTACAGATTTCAGGGCCCTAACCCTTACCTGCTGATCAAAATCTCTAAGTGTGGGACTCTGAGACCTGTCATGAGTTCTTAAATGTCCTCATGTAGTCGAATGCAGATGGCTTGATATTGGCCATCTGACAAGTACTGTGATAAGCTCCTCTAACATGAAGCTGAAGGTAAGATGCCTCGGAACAGGCACCAGTAAACTGCTCTGAGTGTTCAGGAAAAGCAAAGCATCGGTGGTGGGAGGGGAAGCAGGGAAGTGAAACTAGATCTGGGTCTGGAGGAGGGCTAGAAGCTGAACTTGACTGGAGTGAGAAAGGGACTAATACAGGCACTAGAAGCCAAACACTTGGCTGGAGAACAACATGCTTGAATGAGAATAATGGAGCTTGAGATTTGCAAGGTAGATTGAGACCAAGTGCTAGCATTCATTCATTCACTCATAATATGATCTTATTTGGAAACAGGGTCTTTATAGAGGTAGTCAGGTTAAGATGAGGTCATTAGGTGGGTGCTAATCCAACATGACTGGTGTCTTTATAAAATGGGGCAATTTAGACAGAGACAGACCACACAGAGAGGGCAGACAATGTATGAAGACACAGGGAGAACACCACATGGACGTGGGAGATAAGAGTGTGCCTCTACAAGCCAAGGAAAGCCAAAGATTTCCATGAACAACCAGCATCTGGGAAAGAGGCTTGGAACAGATTCTCCTTATGACATCTGAGAAGGAACCAATTCTGCTGACCTCTTGATTTTCAGACTTCTGGTCTCCAGAAAGCAACAAATTTCTGCTGTTTTAAGTCACCAAGTTTGTGGCACCTAGTTACTGCAGCCCTAGGAAACTAGTACATAATATAATGGCAAAGGGTAATAAACGTGTATACTAGAGGTTTGACAATTTACTTTCTGAATTCTTGGATTAACCAGCTAGTCAGGCACCTAGAATGGTGCCTGGGACAAGTCACTTAGTATCATCTGGTATCAATAAATATTTGCTGAGGGCCTCCCTGGTGGCGCAGAGGGTTAAGCAACGCACTAAGAAGCAAGCTGCAGCCACTGCATCATGAGTTCGATCCCCGCCCCGGGCCAGGGAGGGGACCCACATGGCATAGCAGACCTCTTATGCCCCGCCCATTGCTCCCCTTGGCAATGTGTTTCAGTCAGTCTGCCTGTTCTATTCCCCACTCTGGTGAATCCTCTCACCTCCCACGACTCTGGCCTGTACCCCAGTTCTTGTATGCATAAATAAACAAATCTTTAAAAAAATAAATATTTGCTGAGTAACTAATGAGATGCTGAAGGAAAAGTGGGTTTTTGGGGAGAATGGTGGGGTATAGCAGGAAATGGGGGTTCCATCTCAGATATATTAAACTTCTCTAGACAGATATGTAGAAGCAGCTGGAAAGCAGAAGTGAAACTGGGAGGGAAGTATGAACAGAGGTTAAGTTTTGGGAATCATTCACTTAGATATAATAGATTAGGTGCGGTTAGAAAAAATAAATAAAGGAAAAGACAAAAGCAGACATGCTGTAATTTAGGGTCTCAAAAAAAAAGCAGAGAATAAAGTAAGTAAATAGCAAGTCTGATGGCACAGATTTCAAAGAGGAGGACCTTGCTACAAGAGAAATGGAACAGGAAAACACAAATTTTGGTATGTTTCAAGTTATTGTCTTTCATATCACAATGGTTTTTTTTTTTTTTTTAGCATAAATCCATGACACCTTGAATGTGTTTAAGTGGAGCAAGTTTTGAGTTTCTTAAATTCAAGAAAAGATGCTGGAGGTGAGAAAAAGTATTACTATTAATCCTGAATGTTTCAATAGCAATCTTACCCTGAAGACCTCAAAGACCATTGGATTAGACAAATAATCTAGTAGTGAACATGATGAGAAAGCTGAGAGTAGTAAAGACATGTAGCAGCTCAGTTTTACCCAGATAATCATATTCAAGTGAAGAGCTGGGTTCTGATTCTTGGGCAAATGTTCAAATCAAAGAGCCAGGCAGGCAACTCATCCATGTATTCATTCATTCAACACATTATTTGACCACTTATCACTGCACTTAGAAACGCAGAGATTAATACAATCAACAAGGAGCTTAGTCTAATGGAGGAGCTAGACCCATTATCAGGTGTTAAAGACCTTAACTACAGAAACTTAAAAAAAATAATGTTCCATCATGGATGACTGGGTAAACAGAATGTGGCATATACACACAATCACCCATGGATGAACTCTGAAGACATTATGCCAAGTGAAATAATCCAGACACAAAAGGACAATTATTGCATGATTCTACTTCTATGCTGTTGCTAGAGTAAATTCATAGAGATGGAAAGGAGAATCGTAGTGTCAGGAGAAGAGAGGAATGGGGATATTATTAAGTACAGAGTTTCAGTTAGGGATGATTTGAAAGTTCTGGAGAAGGAAGGTGTGGGGGTTACACAATATACGTGTACTTAAAGCCCCAGAATGCATACTTCAACACAGTAACAAATCCCATATTTTGTACATTTGACCATATTAAGAATGTAAAAAAAGATAATGTTTGTTGACCTGTCAAGTAACTAAAAATTTAAAGCTCTTTTCCATGAGTCTCTCTCTGAACATAAATCTTCTTCAGCTCAGTGAATGCCTAAGTTCTTCTGCTTTTAGGTACAAAGTTACATGAAAGTAACCCATTTTCCTATTGCCCAAAGGACACATGGAGGCCTTTTTGACTGTGACCTCAAGTGTAACAGGTTTTGACCCTGCACAATCAGGGACCAGTGAAGCTGAGACAATGTTCCAAGGGGCGTTGCTCATTAACAGGGAGCATTAGAACTGCCCTCCCTCCCGCCAGTGTAGAAGGGAATCTTCTACCACAGTCCTCTCAAGAAGAGACCAGCTTTGGACTGAAACCTGGAATAACATCATTTAATTTAAATGGCATGTTACTACTGACACTAATTATTAATATTTGTCTTCATAGCTAGCATTCTAAATATTTTAATACACAGAAAAGGTATGGAGAAGATAAGTGACTATTAAATAATATATCAATGTTAATAAGTCAATTCCAAGAGCAGGTCTAAGCTGCTATTCCAACTCATACTACATATTTTAAAGTTTTCCTTACAATTAATTAGCATTTGAGCCTCCCTAGGGGCACAAGGGGTTAAGTCTCACTGCAGCAGAGTTCAATCCCCGGCCAGGGAGCTGGCCCATATAGGACAGACCTCTCCTGTCTCACCTGCTGCTCCCCTCAGCAGTGTATTTCAGTACATCTGCTGGTTCTGCTCCCCATTCTGTCCATGGTGAATCCTCTCACCTCTATCCCCCCTACCACACACACAACTCTGGCCTATACCCCAGTTTTTGTATGCATAAATAGAAAGCAATGAATCTTTAAAAACTAGCATTTTATATCTTTTTAAAAAGATTTATTTTTATTTATTTATGCATAAAAGAACTGGGGTGTAGGCCAGAGGTGTATGTGTGGGAGTAAGAGGATTCACAGGAGACTTAAATACACTGCTGAGGGGAGCAGCGGGCAAGACAGGAGAGGTCTGCTGCACCACGTAGGTCAGCTCCCTGGCTGGGGATCAAACTCTGCTGCAGTGGCTGCTAATAGCTTCATAGTGCTGAGACTTAAGGGTGTGCCACCAGGGAAGCCTAGCACTTTGTATCTTTAAAGGTTAACTTTTAGGTTTATTTATGACATGCTCACTTTCAGAAACATTAGAAAATTAGGATAAGAAATGGGAAGAATTAGCTCAAAACTCTATCACCTAGAGAGAACCACTATTAACACAAATGGCAAAATACGATCTAGAAGGGTCAGGGGATTTTCCCCACATATCACCCTCTGTCGGGAGGGAAGTCAGATTTAGAATCCATCTCCACTCAGCCATATGAGCCTCACTGCCACTCCAGAAACTATCTGGACAATCAGAGTCATTGCCTGCCACAGCCAGAGCCCCTAGCTAAAAATACAACCTCCTGACATGGTTTCCGTTACTGAAATGTTTGAGAGCCAGCCAGAGCCTGGCCTGGGCACTGAGCGAACATCTGGGTGAGGGACTGGCCAGAGAACCACCCAACAGCTGGAGGCCATATGGGCACTGAGCCTCTCCAGCTGGCAGGCCCGCCTCCCCCCACCTCCACAGCCCCAACGCCCTCCACCTCCTGTGTCTTCCCCCCTTCAAAGCCATCCACCCCCTCTTTGTCAGAGTACAGCTCTCCTTCCCTCTGCCCTACCTCACTTTCCCGTTCTGCCCAGGATCATGATTTCTTCTGCCATCTTTGTTCCGTTTGCTCCTCTTGTCTCTTTTGTCTCTTTCCACTCTGCCCTGCACCTGGAAGAGTTTTTCCCTCTTGCCTGTCAGTCTGATGGCTTCTTCTTCGTGCTTCCACAAAAGCCATCTGTCTCTGTAAAGTTTCCATGAGTTTCCCACACTAGAGACTCTCCTGCAGCCTCCTCTGGCTATTGAAGTAGATTCCCCCAGGCCTGCAGCTTGTGGAGCTCCAGGAGCAACAATGAAGGGGTAGGGGTCTCTGCCCTCAAGACTGAGGCCAGTGATGGGCAAACTAACACCAAGCATGTTAGAATGCTTGTGTCTAAGAGTCTCTGGGAACTCTAAGAAAGCAGCCTTGCCGGGAAGGGCAGCGGGTGTGAAGAGAGCCATTCTGAGTTATGAATCTTTGTGTAAATGTGGTTGCCACTGGGCTCAATGCGGGTATTGCAGACACTGGGGAGAGCATGCAGGGAAGCCTCCCACAGGGCAGCGCAGGAACAGGGTCTGGACCAGCATTCGGGAGGGAGGAGCAGCTCCCCGGGGGGCCACTCTGCTTCCTGACTAGAAGGGGCTTAAATTGGCTGTGAACTCTCTGGATTCTGCAGCTAGTTCTTATTTTCCACGAGGTAAGTTCAGAACCATTTTTCCCTGTTCCTCAGCCCACCACAAAGCTCTGACCACTGCTGAATGCTCCGTCAGCCCTGGCTCCCAGACATCAGACAGTGACATCGGCACAGCGGCCCCCATGGCTGCCATAGGCAGTCACCGGAGACTGTTTCTGATGAATCACCTCAGGGACGTCAGGTTCATGGTGCTGTGAATTTGCTCATCTACTACTGGCAAATCAGATCAGTGAGTTGCTCTGGCAAAAAAGGGTTCCAGCGTTAAATTAAGTACAGGAACAGCTCTGAGGGATTCACCTTGCCTGTGAATACATTGTGTAAGAACACGCTAAAGTTCTGTGATAGGAAAAAAGTATCCGATTTGGTTGAACCCAGCATTTCTCAAACTTATCTGATCACACTAACCCCCCCCCCCTTTTTTCCTTCACCAAATATCTATTAACTTCTAGGGAGGAACACATGTTGGAAAGTGTGGAGTTAAATGGTTTCTAGTCTACCTTCCAGCCAGCAAAACCTATGGATGAAAACTCAGCCACTGGGCTGGCATTGGAGTGATTGAATATAATTGGTTTTGTATAACTAGCATTTATTTTAAGCAGATAAAGGCAGAAAGTGGGGCATACTTTATAAAGGGTGTGACGATAATGATGCCTTGTGAGGTCAAGCAGGAGGCCCAGAGGACTAGAGGGGAGTAGAGAAATAATACAGAAAGCAGAAAAGCATGAGAAGTCCTGAGGAGGTTGAAAGATAAAGCCAGAATTTGGATTTAATTTGGATGAGAAACCTCAATCCAAAGAATGAAAGGTCTAATAGGTTAGGAAAGTATAAGACAGCTTCACAGAAATCCTCTGAGAGCCAAGAAAGGCTGAGCGAGGGATGAGGAGGCCACAAGGGGAACAGCCTCTACATAAGTGAACCAAAGAACCTGGGTCCCCAAGGAACCCACATACACTGTGAGAAGGAACCCTGGCAGCAGAACAAAGATTAAGGAGGGTTTTATAAGAAGGCACAGCACAACCACAGGAAGAAGAGAGTAAGTCAGATAACCTTGGGGTGACAAGGAAGGAAAGAGAAAGGGCCAATGAATATCTTAAATGTCTACACTGTGAATGACTAGCAAGGAGCTTGTTAACTGTAATCTACCCACTTAGCTCCAATAGGCACATGTTAAACCCTTCCCTCACACCCTCATCCAGCCCCTTCCATCAGCCTCGGTAAACTTGTTCCACTAATCACGCTCCTCTCTCAAACATCTCAAACTCCTTTCCAACTCACCTGCAAGTTTTCCTGACTCTGCTACCCACCTCAAGCTACTGGCCCATTTCTAGCCTCATAACTTCTTGAAGGAAGTTCCAGTGTCATATTCACAGCTTCCTGGATAGAGTCGCCATCACCAATTTAACGTGTAAGAAGAATCCCTCCCGTCCTCCTGTCCTCCCGTCCTCTTCCATCCAGCCCTACCTTCACCATCGTTCACATGTGTGCCATAGCCATGGGTGGTCAGCGAGGCTTAAAGCCACAGCCACCTCTCCTCTCCAGGCCTACTTAGGTAGCAGGCCCTATCAAATCTATCTCTGCGCTCTCTCTTATGTCTGCTCCACTGTTTGGAGTCTCAAAGCTCTACCGTGATCCCTATTACAGTGACCCTCTAAATATTCTGTGTTCTAATCCTGGGAGGGCAAATCCTCACACACAGCCCCCACTTGCTCTTACCTGGCCCAACTTACCTTACCTGACATCCATTAGCTGTAGTCCAGTTAGGGACTACAGCCCTCTTTTCCACAGAATCCAGACACAGCCTCTTAATCCTTCTTAACAAAGCAAACAATCCTAGGAAGCCACTATCAGTCAGCAAAAGTTGACACTCAGACGTACATTTTATACAGTTTAGCAACTCTGAAATATCAATACAAATTTCAGTGCTGTCAGCCAATTTATTTATTTATTTAAAGATTCATTTATTTATGCACACAAGAACTGGGGCACAGGCCAGAAGTGCGGGGGTGGAGGTGTGTGTGTGAGAGGATCCACCAGAGACAGGGTGGGGAGCAGAACAGGCAGATAGGGGAACAGCGGGCGAGGCAGGAGAGGTCTGCTACACCATGTGGGTCCCGGTGGCAGGGAGTGAACTTGTGCTGCAGTGGCTGTGGTTTGCTTTAAAGTGCGCTGCTTAACCCACTGCGCCACCAGGGAGGTCCCCCTGTCAGCCAATTTAATCTCAATGCTGCAGCTTTGCAGTTGTGACATAACTGTCATCATCTGCTAAGGACAGAACTTGGTCATAATTTTTCATACTGTTGTTACTTCAGTTGAATAATGTACATTCTTGGTGCTACACACACTGAGATTAACTGCTATTTAAAATGTCTTCCAGGGAAGCCTCCCTGGTGGCACAAGTGGTTAAATCACAGCACTATAAAGTTAAGAGTTCAATCCCCAGTCAGGGAGGGGACCCACATGGCTAAGCAGACCGCTTCTGCCTCACCTGCTGCTCTGCTCAGCAGTGTATTTCAGTTGATCTGCCTATTCTGCTCCCCAATCTGTCTCTGTTGAATCCTCTCACTCTCTGCACCACTGACCTACACTCCAGTTCTTCTATGCATAAATAAATAAATCTTTAAAATAAAATGTCTTAAAAAAAATAAATTGTGATTTAGCATGGAAGCACAAAGTTATTGGTACATAGACTTGGAAACAACAGAACACAAAGCTTATATTAAATGTCATTCAAAGACTGTCCAAAATTCCATATTTTACTGTAGAGTGATAACCCAAGCATCATGGGAACAAAGAAAAGAAAATACCAAGGTAGGAGAAGTTGGGTTATGACTTAACTAGGATATGCTTATCACAGGCCAAACACTGCACCTGGGGGCAAGAGAAGTAGACATCCTCCAGGGCAAATGAAATTACAAAGCAAGAGAGGCAGCTGAATTCCTGCTTCACAGGGGTATCTCAAATGCATTGTATCATAGGCAACTGGCAGAGTTTTCCTTTGTGATATAGAAAGTAAAAGCAATGTAAAATCAAAGATACCTGAGAGTCGATAAACTTTTGGCTCATGATTGCCTTTAGTATCTTAGTCATTTTTTATCAAGTCCCTAAGGCCTACAAACAAAAAAACCCAAAAACACCTAGTAGGTCCATTTATTAGTTAAGCCCAAACAACTTAATAAGTATTTATATTTCAACAAGTTATTAGCTGTTTAAAAAGATGGTATGCATAGGTTGGGAAAAAAGTATTTTTAATCTCATTCTTAACCTCACAATAAACCTTACAGCAAACTTCCGTAACCCCTTTTAGAGATGAGAAAGTTGAAGCTCAGAGAAGTTCAATGATTTTCCCAAGGTCTCTGAACTAGGGGGAAATGGTTCTGCCTTGTATTATATTAATTTGTATAAGCTTTTTTTTAAAAAAATTCTCCTGTAGAACCCCTATACACTGTTTGTAGGAATATAAATTATGGAAAACAGAATGGTTATTCTTCAAAATATTAAAAATATACATATCCGGGCCCTCCCTGGTGGCACAGTGGGTTAGCCAACGCACTATGGAGCAGACTGCAGCCACTGCAGCACAAGTTCGATCCCTGCTGCCAGCTGAGGAGGTGACCCACATGGCACAGGCAAACCTCTCCTGCCTGGCCCACTGCTCCCCTCAGCAGTGTGTTTTGGTCCATCTGCCTGTTCTGCCCCCTGCTCTGTCTGGTGGATTCTCTGACCTCCCCGCACCTCTGGCCTGTACCCCAGTGCTTGTATGCATAAATAAATAAATCTTTAAAAAAAAATCTGACTGTAAACTGAGGTAACCAAAATGGGAGGGTGGCAGGGTTGCCAGGGGGAGGGACAGGGTGCCCAGTGGAACAGGGTGGTGGGCATTGTGTGACATTAGTATATATTTGTGGAGATTTCAACCTATAACCCCCAAAGTAGATACAACAATATAAACCAACTTTACCTCAGTAAATATAATTGGAAAAATAAATAAAACCTGTAGATGGAAAAAGAAAATTTCTCTGCAGACTATAAACTTTTTTGAGGCAAGGACTATGCTTTCATCCTATTAGTATTCAGCAGAATCTAATATAGCATCTTGCCACAGAAGTGAGTTTTTAGTAGCTGCCAGAAGGGGTTTTTAGTAGCTAACTCTGTGCTTATCTCATTGAAGAGGGTGGTAAGAAAAAGGTACTGAAGGAAAAGGAGAGTGGAGAGTGTAGGGTAAATGAAAATGATCAGGGCTTCCCTGGTGGCGCAGAGGGTTGAGCTCCATACTGTGAAGCATCCATGGCACAGCAGCGCAAGTTCAATCCCCGGCCAGGGAGGGGACCCACATGGCGCAGCAGACCTCTCCAGCCTCGGCCACTGCTCCCCTCAGCAGTGTGTTTCAGTGGATCTGCCTGTTCTGCTCCCCACTCTGTCTCTGGTGAATCCTCTCACCTCCCACACTCTGGCCTATACCCCAGTTCTTGTATGCATAAATGAATAAATCTTAAGGAAAAAAAAAAAAGAAAATGATCAGGCTTTTCTACCCTCCCACCATTAGTGTTAAGGCGAGACACCTGCAGTCCTGCACCCATACCTGATGACAGGTACCCGGGAAAGGGTGTGGGCACGTGCAAGTGGGTGCACCTGGGCTGAGACACGTGGCCTGTAAAGCTAGTGTCACGGGGACACCGTGAGCAGGAGGAGAAGTAACAATCAGCAGGCTCAGGAGAGAGGCATGAGAGACCAAAAAGCACAGAGAGTGAAGATTCCCTAGGGGCTAGGAGACCTGCCAGCCTCCTGGCTCCCCAGTCCCCCCACCTGTCGGGTACCTGGTCACCTCTAATGCAGAGAGATGAACAAAAGCCTGAAAAAGCCACCAAGGACCCTAGGCCTCCTCCTTTACCCATCTGCCAGAATCATGGAGAACCTGCCTGTAGCGGCAGGATGGGAGCACTGGAGCAAGGTTCAGGATGGTTCTGGCAGACGGGTCAAGGAAGGAGAGTCTTAGAGTCCTTGGTGGCTTTTAGGCTTTATTTAGTAGAGGTGGCCAGGTACATGGCAGACAGGGGTGCCGGGGGGCTAGAAGGCTGGCAGGCTCCCAGCCCCCAGCACATCTCACCCTCTCAGCTGCTTCTTCTTTCTCTCTCTGCTGCTGTCGGTTCTCTCGGTCCGTCCTCGCAGTTCTGTCTGTTGGTGCTCGCAGTTCTCACAGTTCTCTCGGTTCTGGCGTCCTCATGACGCCGCCCATTTATGCCCGTGTCCAACACAGGTGCGCCCACTTGCGCATGCCTACCCTGGAATGCTCGCAGCACCGCAGGTGTCCATCATCAGTAGTGGGAGGGTGGAAATACCTGATCAACCTTTACCCTACACTGCCCCATGCCCTCCTGCCCCTACAGAGAGGATGGTGTATGGTCCGGCTTAACAGAGTGGCCAAGGGTGAGCCAGGTGCTGCCAGTGCCCCTGGCAAAGTCTGACACTTACAGGTCACTTCCGTGCTGGTCAGCCCCGCCACTGTCAGCTCTGAACTCTACTGAAAGGACATGGTCTCCAGCACTCCAGCAAGAACACCTTTACTGCAAAACAAAGGTCTGCGGCCACCAGGGCCTCACTCACACGTTTGCAGAAACCGACCGCACCTTAGGGCAGAGAGGGAGAGTCACAGGCAGGCAGCAGGTCTGGTTGCTGGCTGGGAGCCCATGTCTGATGCTGACTTTCCAAAGTGCCATTTGAGGTCCCCTGTGAAGGGGACTGGTGAGTTGGCTTGAATGTGTGGAAACGAAAGCGATCATCATGTCCATAACCACACACACACACACACCCCCACGCACGCGTGCGCGCGCAGCTTTATCACAGGTGCTCCGATAAGGCTGAGGGTTAAGTGGCTCCAGCTGCGGTTCACAACACCCGTTTGACCTCTGCCATCTTCCACACTTAGCTTATGGCACGGGCGTGAGCCGCATTTCTCAGTTATCTGTCCTAAAAAGGGGTTTTATTTCTCCTCTGGAGAAAGATCACCTCTGAAGAAAGTGCAGAGTGTGTTGGAGGGAGAGCGCCTCTCCACAGGAATTCATTTAATTCACTTCACCTCAGGTACCCTCCTAAATCCTGAGTCAGTTATGTATGTATGTTTAATACAGGGTGGCTGACAGAAAATGTGTACCCAGGGAAACAGCCAAGAAGAAACTCCATGAGGATTAAATGGATCTTCCATGCTGAAATGCTGACAGGCCCCTGCAGTTCTGAAATGACAGCAAGTTGAGAGCGCAGGATTCATAGATCTCCTGAGACCACGGAAATCATCCAGTGGAAGTTACATGTGAGACAGAAACCTCATGAACAGGACTGTATCGAAACAATCTGGGACCACATTATTTGATTTGTTTGGAGACCTCGCCAAAGTCCTGGGTGAGACGTCCCTGCATTCCTTTCCCCAGGCCTCCTGGGTTCTCTTACTGCCCATTCAGAGGTGGGCGATCAGGATAACAAAGTGAAGAAAATCACCCAACAGTACCACCTGAGATGTTTCACATGTGTGAAAACAAGTGCAGTTTCCAAGGGACTCTCACATAGATCCCTTCACATGAGATTCACCACAGCTCAGTGAAGCGGCAGGGTAGCCCCTGGCTCCTGAAGACACTGTTACTCAGGAAAGGTGAGTATCAGCCTACAGTCAGACAGCAAGTTCTCAAATCCAGATCTCCCTAAGTCAGCACTTGTCTACCTCATCTTTAATCCAAACACCTCAAACATTCCTGCTCCCCCTGCAAATGGGCAAATGGCTGAGTGAAGTGATTTGCCTGAGGTCTCACACACACATGCAAAGTGTTACCATATTATCACCGCTCTCAGGAAATGATTTCCATAAACTATTAGGTTCTGGTTGATGGAAAGAACAGCCTGGCACAGGAGACTCGACTCACCACCAGTGACAGACGTGCTATAGAAACATGCCTCCTAGAAATACTTCCCAGAATATTTAACGAGATGATCATACTCAATTAGAATTTTAAGTTATCTGTAATTAGCTCCAACTATCTTACGAGATATCACGAACTACAAAACTAAATTATTTTCAACTCACATTTATTGAAAAGACACATGCCATGCAATACTTTGGAGAGGGAGAGAAGAGCTGTCACACCACATGATACATTTTTCCATTCCAAAAAAGTTTGTTCTTATTTTCAGAGGATTTTCATTTACTCTTAAACTTCTAAAACTGTGCAAAGGCACTATGTGCAATAACTCAAGTATCTATGAAATATGAACATCCCTAAGATCCCTGGCTCTAACCACTAGGTGCCCCACTTAGCCAATGCCCCCATTCAATAAGACAACTGTCAGGTGGGGCTGTGGTACATTTGCCATCTGTCCCAAAGGGAAGCCCTTAAGCCTCAGAACTCCTGAAATATGGATGATACAGTCAGTGACAATTACAGGATTTTCAACTTACTATACAAGAAAACAGCACTAAATACCCCAAGCATATGAGAATTTATGTTTGTTTTTTTTTTAAGATTTATTTATGCACGCAAGCATTGGGGTACAGGCCAGAGGTGGGGGGAGGGGTGAGAGGAGTCACCAGAGACAGAGTGGGGAGCAGAAAGAACAGGCAGATCAACTGAAACACACTGCTGAGGGGAGCAGTGGGTGAGGCAGGAGAGGTCTGCTGCGCCATGTGGGTCCCCTCCCTGGCTGGCGGCAGGGATCGAACTCGTGCTGCAGTGGCCGTGGTCTGTTTCATAGTGTGTTGCTTAACTCACTGCGCCACCAGGGAGGCCCCGAGAATTTATGTTTTGTCATGGCTTTATTGGATTTTCTGAGGATGATCAAGTTACTTGTGCCATCTATACCTAACACAGGATGCCTCAGAAACCCGTATTAGCTGCTTAACATGTCTCAAGCTGTTATCTTTAATGACACAAACAACACACCCTAGGGGAAATAATCCACAAAACAGGAGAAAGGATTGGCAAATCATGTATCTTTAAAAGTCACTATATATTAAGAACTCTTACAACCCAGTAACTGAAAGACAATCCCAATATTTAAAATAGGCAAAGGATCTAAACAGACATTTTTCGAAAGGAGCTATACAAATGGTCAATAAACACATGAAAAGATACTCAATATCATTAGACATCAGGGAACTGAAAATTCATACCTTTCTTAGTTTGCTCAGGCTGCTGTAACAAAATACTATAAACTGTGTAGCTAAAACAACAGGACTTTATTTTCTCACTTCTGGAGACTGGAAGTTCAAGGTAAAGGTGCAATATGGTGATGATGATGGTTCACTTCTTACTTTGCTGACAGTCGTTTCATATTGTTCTCACATGGGAGAAAGAAAGTACAAACACTTTGGCATCTCTTATAAGGACACTGATTCCATTATAATGGCACCACACTCATGACCTCATCTAATAATTACCTCCAAATGACCACACATCTTGTTACCACTGGGAGTTAGAACTTCATCATGTGGATGTTGGGGGAACATAATTCAGTTTAAAGTGATATCTGCTAGGATGGCTGTAATTTAAAAGAGAGATAATAGGGAATGGGGCAATTTCCACGGTGACTCAGAAGACTTTTTTTTTAAACAATGAAATGACCAAGTTATCTAATCAGACCTTTGTAAGAATTTGATTAAAAGCACTAGCTGCAACAGAAAAAATAAAAATAAAAATAAAAATAAAAGAGAGATAATAACAAGGGTTGACAGGCTGTGGAGAAATTGGAACCCTCCTACACTGCTGTACATTGTTAAATGGTACAATCACTTTGCAAAACAGACTGCTGGTTCCTCAAGAGGTAAATACTGAGTAAGCACAGGATCCAGCAATTCCACTCCTAGAATCTGCCTAAGAAACATGGAAACACAGTTGCACAGAAAACTTGTACATAAATGTTGACTGCAACATCTTTTATAATGACTCAAAAATAGAAATAGGGGCCTCCCTGGTGGCACAAGGGGTTAAGCATCACACTGTGAAGCATCCGCAATATGAGTTCAATCCCCAGTCAGGGAGGCGACCTACGTGGCGCAGCAGACCTCTCCTGCCTTACCCGCTGCTCCCCTCAGCAGTGTATTTCAGTAGATCTGCCTGTTCTGTTTCCCACTCTGTCTCTGTTGAATACTCTCACCTCCCCACCCTACACCTCTGGCCTTTACCCCAGTTCTTATATGCATAAATAAATAAATCTTTAAACAAACAATCCTGATGCTCATCAACTGATTAAAGGACAAATAGTGGTATATACATAGCACAGATTTGTATCATAGGAAGAAACAAAGTGCTGATATATTGTAACAATATGAATTAACCTTGAAAACATTATGCTAAGTGAAAGAAGTCAGTAGGAATTATACATATCATATGATTTCCTTTGTATGAAGTGTCCAGAATAGGCTAGAGACAAATGAATCTAGAAAGTAGATTAATAAATAGAAAAGGTTGAGGGAAAAGTAGTCAAAATTAATTAAGTTTGATTTTAAACTTAGCTGACAAATGCTTTGAGGCAGCTGTTATAACTAAAATTAATTAAAGGAAGTAGATTCAAATAAATTAACAAAAATATGGTCTCAATGTGAAAACAGACAGAGAATATCTGCAAGAAAACGGGAAAGTAAAGAGCCAAATGAAATTTTTAGAACTAAACAAGTGCACTAACTAAAATGCAAAACCACTGGGTAATCTTCATGGTCCACTGCAGGTAGCAGAAGAGTCAGTGAATACTAAACACATCAAAAGATAATCTGAAGAACAGAGAAAAAAGGATTTTAAAAAGTGAACTACATTTCAGAATCTTGAATGACATTTTCAGTCTAACAGAAGTGTAACTAAAGTTGAGAGAAGACGATTGGAATGGGGCAGGAAAAATATTTGAAGAATGACCAAAAATGATACAAAAACCACTAACTTACAGACCTAAGAAGTTCACCAGATTCAAAAAAGGATGAACATAAAAGGAACCACACGAGGCAGATGACAATCAAACTGCTGGGGGACAAAGATAAAGTCATGAAAGTGGTGGGCATCGGGGGTGAGGAGACAAATTAGTAGAGGAGCTGATTCCTCAATGAAAATTACAGAGAATAGACCACAACACAATGAACACCTTTAAAGTACTGAAAGAAGAAATGAATTTTATATTCAGCAGAAATATCCTTGAAAAAGAAGAATGAGGGTCTCCCTGGTGGCGCAGTGGGTTAAGCAGTGCACTGTGAAGCAAACCACAGCCACAGCAGCACGAGTTCGATCCCTGCTGCTGGCCAGGGAGGTGACCCACATGGTGCAGCAGACCTCTCCTGCCTCACCTGCTGCTCCCCTCAGCAGTGTGTTTCAGTCAGTCTGCCTGTTCTGCTCCCTACTCTGTCTCTGGTGAATCCGCTCACCACCACCACCACCACCCCACACCTCTGGCTTGTACCCCAGTTCTTGTATGCATAAGTAAATCTTTTTTTAAAAAAAGGAGAATGAAATTAAGACATTTTCAGGTCATTCAAAACTGAGAGAATTCATAGTCCTGCATTACAGGAAATGCTAGAAGTATACCCATCAGCTTGAACACTTGTGTCTCCCGGAAGGAACAAAAAGCACTTAACAAGCAAATGGGAGCATGACTTTTTTCTTCTTATAATTACTTCAAAGACAACTATTTACAGCAAAAGTAATAACTCTATAAAGAGGGGTTTATAACATGTAGAAATAAGAATGTGACAATATAGAAAGAGATGGGAGAAAGCAAGTACAATTAAACTGTTGTGAAATTACCACATCTGTGAAATGTGGACTATGAAAAGGTACTCTAATGAGACCCTGATTAGTTAAGGAGGTATATATATAGGAACCACCAAAAAACATAGTGGATTACGCCAAATCATATAAAAAATTACATTATTAAGTGTCAACATTTAACAGCAACAGTAGTAAGAAATACTGACATTACTACCTCCTAATGCTACATTGAGAAGGGCACATGTGGTTCCAGGAAGGGTACAGAGCAAGTTGGCAATGATTCCAACAGATGGGGTAAAGGAGGAGTCCTGGAGTCCTCAGTGGCTTTTTTAGGCTTTTATTATCAGAGGTGACCAGGTACACGGCAGCAGAGGGGGATGGGGGGCCAGGAGGCTGGCAGGCCTCCTAGCCCCCAGCACATCTTCACTCTCTGGACTCTCCAGCCTCTCGTCTCTGCTTCTACTGCTGCTGCTTCTTTCTTCTCTCCACCTCTGTCTCTCCCCTGCTCTTCTGCTCCCGTTCCTCTATCGTTCTGCTGGCATCCTCCTGACTCCACCCGTATACTGCTGTGTCTAAACCCAGTTCACCCACTTGCACATGCCCACTTAGGCACGTGTGCAGAACCTCAAGTGTCCATCAGTATACCGATGGCGGGAGGGCGGAAAACCCTGATACTTTTCCATTTACTCTACAGCACACCATCACTTCTGTGGTCTTCTTACCATAAATGCACACTGATGATCTAATCATGAAAAACCATCAGCCCAAGCTAGGAAAGAGAAACATTCTACAATGTACACATGGAAAGTGTCAAGATCATAAAAGACAAAAGAAACACTAAGGACCTTCCTGGTGATTGGAGGAAACTAGACACATGACAACGAAATTTAACGTGAGATGCTGGATTGGTTTTGGAACCAGAACTTTGTGACACTGCAGTAATAATATTCTAACAGTGTTAATTTCTGATGTTGATAATTGTGCTAGGGTTATGCAAAATGTTAACACGAGAGGAAAGTAACTGAAGGGTACATAGGGATTGTCTGAATTACTTTTGCAACCTATCTGTAAGTCTAAAGTGATTTCAAGATAAAAAGTTAAAAGATGGTATTAAATAGAAGTAGAACACATGTACCAATTAAACAGTTTGTTATATTAAAAAATCTAGACTAGGGCCTCCCTGGTGGCGCAGTGGGTTAAGCAACTCACTATGAGGCCAACCGCACCACTGCAGCACAAGTTCGATCCCTGCCGCAGGCCAGGGAGGGGACCCACATGGCGCAGCAGACCTCTCCTGCCTCACCCGCTGCTCCCCTCCGCAGTGTACTTCAGTTGATCTGCCTGTTCTGCTCCCCACTCTGTCTCTGGTGAGTCCTCTCACCTCCTGTGCCTCTGGCCTGTACCCCAGTTCTTGTATGCATAAATAAATATATCTTTTAAAAAAACACAAAAGCCTCCAGCTTTAAAAAAAAAAATCTAGACTAACCCAAGCATCCATCAAAAGGGAATAAACTGTAGCATATTCATTAAAAGAACACCACTTAGTAATAAAAAAGGAAAAAACTACTAATATCAAAACATGGGTAAATCTCACAGATATGAGAGTGAACAAAAAACAGCTGAACATCAAAGAGCTAGAAGGAAAACCTGAGAATTCTGGTATAATTCTATTTGTGTGAAATTCTAGAACAGGTAAAATTAATCTAGAATGACCTGAATCAGACCAGAGGGTACCTGGGGTAGAGGAGGGGACTTGGCTGGGTGGTGGTTGCCTGGTTATATATACATTTGTACAAATTTATTGAGCTGCACACTTAGAATGTATGAATTTATAATATGCAAATTATGCTTGAGTAAAGTTGATTAAAAAGAAAAGGCCAGCATCCCACCTCTGAGCTGCGGCCACAGGGAGCAGGTGTGAAAGCACAGAGAGGGCAGAATGTATGGAGCTCAAGAGTTCTGCATTTCCAGTACTTTCCCACATCCAGACCACCTCTGGCAGTTAAGTACATGACATTTTCTCAGAAGTGTGTATTTCATACTGAACCTGAGGTATCACAGGACACCGTTTCCCCTCAACTCATTTGTTGAGGGCAGGCCTCCAGGCTTATAAGCATAAAGGTGAGATGCAACTTAAGACTTCAGCACAAGGGAGGCTTAACAGTATACTTCAAGAATCTCACTTGAAAGAAAATACTTAAAAGCCGTCTGCTAAGGTTTTCAACCCAGACTCTCGATTTGGTTACAGTAGAACCAACTGCACGCATCTGACAGTGCAACGTTACTGAGGTCAGATTACTGTCAAACTGACATGTTTGTGCAGCTTATTAATGCCGTGCTTAAGTAAGAAAATAACATCAACCCTATCCCCTACACCAGATAGAACCAAGCTTCTGACTATGTCAGCAGAACTAGTCACTGGCGGTTGCACAAGAGTAGTTTTTGTGGTTGTTTAGAAACAGAATCAGACTGAATATCTCATGGGTGCTTTCATGTGCACCCAGGCCCTGCGAGGCGCTTTCACTGAAGGATTTTAACAGATGGAGAAACTGAGGAACGAGAGCTGGGTAACTTGCCTGATCAAGGTCACCTCTGTGTGACGGTCACACCAGCGGTGAGCGTGGGGCTGGGGCAGAGTCAGCATGTACCACGCCACTCAACTTGATCTTTCATGATAAAGATTTATGCATCAATGTTAATATTATTTTTACCTGACACAGTTTCAGTACCAAGGCAGGTAACAGAAAGAGAAGGTAGAGGAGGAGGAATGAGGGGATGGAGAAGAAGGACGGAGGCAACAAGCAAGCTTGCATTCTAGTTCTACGAAGTGGCTTCGTTTTGATCCTTTGGGACACTACTTCACCTCACCAGACAAGCCTCTACAAAGCTCTCAAAAACTACCTCTTAGGAATAGAGAAATAAGAAAAGACAAGTGCCAGGAATGAATCATGGCTGAGTCACCTGGAGCTGTGCTTAAAGTGTCTGTCTGGGTCACATTTCCACTCTGCACATCCTCCAGGTAGGAGCAGGGCATCACACTGAGTATAAAGCTTTCACACACCCTCTCACTCATCCTAATGATGGCTCAATGAAACAGGTGAGGAGAAAAGGCCGCCATTGTGAACCCATCGATGGATAAGGAAACGGAGATTTGTGGTTAATTCATTTGCCCAAGATCCCTGGGAACCCAAGGGCAGAAATCCCAAACTTCTGATCCCAAGTGACCAGGGGCCAAGCAGCCTCACGCATCAGGCTCCAGCATCCGAGGGACAGCTGGTCTCTGCCTAGGATTTCTTACCTTAATTTTCACTCTTAGTCAACAGATGTTCAATATGAAGGTGACACTAAACACTCTGGCTGAATGACACCAGCACATTTCTAAGGGAACACCAAGGTAGGCATCAGATGACAGGCCACCTTGATCAATGACATTACCTTATTTCATCAAAAAAAAAAAAGATGCTCCCGATTGTACAATGCACCATTATTTTGTTCTAGTAAGAGAGAAAAGAACTCCCAATTAAACCACGATACACATTATATTTAAGGCGTATTCTGATCTCACACGCGTTAAAATGTGTCTCAGTACGGATGAAATGTGGTAAAACCCAGCTTAAGACCAATTTTCTCCAATCAGGGATAATAACCTTCTGACAAGTCACTAGCTCATTCATTCATCAATATTCTGGGGCAGTCACAACGTGAGTAGTGGGTTGTCAGCAGGGACAGAGGATCAACAATAGTAAAGGCATCAATTGCCTCTGCCACCGGGGTCCACCTCTCGGATTGAGTCCTTCATGAAAAGTTCTGAGAACCAGGAGCTGCTCAGCTCTCAACAGCTCTTCGGCAAAAGTATCCATAAGTGAACGTTCAGGTCTCCTTTGTCTCCTCAGTATCAAAGCAAACGAAACTAAGGAGCATTCAATTCTTCCAGACCTACCTCTGAGCAGATATTTCAAGCATCTAGGTGACAATTTCCTGACACTTTCATTTTTCTCAATGAATAGTTTAAAAAGGGAGCTAACAATGACTGTGTACATGCTCTGTGTCAGGATTGCTCTAATCCACATAAAATATCACATTGACTCTTCAAAATAATCATATGAGTCAGGCATTATTTTGCTATTTAAAGGCTGAAGAACTGGGAGCTCAGAATAGTCAAATAAGGTCTATCAGGCTACGAGTGGTTGAGTCAGATTCAAACCCAAGTCCTCTTGTCCCTAAAGCCCGTGTGCTTTCTAGTGGACAGGGGACAGGAAGCATGAAGGACAATGGCTTTTAAAAGCTTAAAAGTCACTGCTAGACTAAACCAAAGTCTGGAAGGCTGACATTCAAACAACTACAGAGAAAAGAACAAATCCCTTTGGCTACAAGACACCTCACCCAATCTGGGGGCCCATTCAATGAGCAGGATGGCTACTGACTTCTCTGAGGCACTTTGGGTGCAGTCCTAGGTGCACATGGGAGTGGTGTGGCACTCTCCTTGGATCTCCCTAAAAAGACGATTTAACCAGCCATGTAGCTGGCAGTGAAGATGAGACGTGACACAAGTAATCACAACATAAGATATGACATGAAGGAGCCATCGTGATGAGGTCCTCTGAATTGTACAAGCCCTTCAGGGAGCCAACTCCCAGCCACAGAGAGGGTTTCTGGCAGAGGTGATGAGGGAGGTGGCGTCTGAGCTGACCCTTGAACAGGTAGGTATGAACAGGAGAGCAGGAAGGGACAGGGGCTCCCAGAGGGGTAACATGGTCTCAGTGCACATTAGAAGGATTTCTAATTCTGTAGCGATATAGGGAAGCAGTAAAGTCTGGAAAGGAACGTTAGGGTAGGATCTTGAATGGGAGACTGAATGCTAAAGTAAAGAGACTAGATTTATTTAGGAGTCACTCAGTATCTTGAGCTGGAGAAGGCCATGGAGGAGCAGAGGATTCGTCTGGGAGCTGGGTGACAGATGGCCTGGTGGGGATTGACCCAGGACAAGCAGCTGGTGAAAGCAGCAGAACCATGATTCATGCTGGGTGGACAAGCACTCATACTCAGACGGCACAGAGACAGGACGCAAGACAAGTAATTCCAAAGGGGAAATGAAAATAAGGAAAGACTGTCAGGGAAAAAGCAGACAGACTTCAGTGGGCCCTCTCAGGGGCACTGTCCCCAAAGGACACTTGGCAATGTTTAGTTACACTTTTTGGTGGCTATCACTGGGAGACAGGTGGGGGGTGGCGGTCAGGGACTCTGCTGAACATTCCACAATGCACAGGCCAGCCTCCCCCTGGGAAGAATTAACAGGCTGAAAGTAAGGAACACAGTTTTTAGAACCATAAGGAAACAAGAGGGGTAGAGCTGTTACATTTATCCTGTAACTCATGAGTGGAAAAAGGCAAGGAAGCCACAGAGGCTGCCTGCATAGATAGACTCCAATTACTTAGCAAGATACAAACCACAGCCTTGTTCATTCATTCCTTTGAGCTATAACTTTGTGCTACTGTTATGTATCAGGCTGGATGTAGGCAGTGAGAAAGAGAGAGAAATGACTCCATGGTTAATGGCATGGTTTATGAGCAAGCAGAAGGATGAGGCAGAGAAAGCTGTGCAAAAGGCAGGTAGAAGGGGTGAGGTCATAAGGTCAGGCTGGGATGCCTTCTAGAGAAGGTGTTGCTTAAGCAATCTCAGAGATCAGTCTGAAGGTCAAGGGAGAAGAGCAGTCAGGAGATAAAGACATTAAATGTGTAAGCATGCACACAGTATTACAGCCAGCAGAATGGACATCAAGGGCCTCCCTGGTGGCACAGCGGGTTGAGCACCGCACCGTGAAGCATCCGCAGCACAGTAGTGCAAGTTCGATCCCTGGCCAGGGAGGGGACCCACATGGCGCAGCAGACGTCTCCTGTCTCGCCTGCTGCTCCCCTCGGCAGTGTATTTCAATTGATCTGCCTGTTCTGCTCCCCACTCTGTCTCTGGTGAATCCCCTTACCTCCCTTGCCTCTGGCCTGTACCCCAACTCTTATATGCATAAATAAATAAATCTTTTTTTTTTTTTTTAAAGAATGTACATCAAGCAGAGAAAAGGTCCAAGGAGATGAAGAAAACCAGGACATCTGCTGCCAGTGAGGGAGAATAGGAGCTAGGAGAACAAAGTGTCCTGCACCAAGGAAAGATGACACATCAAAGAGGAGGCAATGAAGCAGTAGCCCCTGGCACATCTCCAGATCTTCTTCCTACCAGTTCTTTGCAAATTATATCCAACATGGCTTTACTGGATATCTGTTCCAGGTAACCTGGGACCAAAGAGGTGAGTTCTAGTAACTAGTTCTAAATGGTGGCAGTTGTCCGGAATGACAGCTTGGCAGGGCAGATGACCGAGTACCTGGAGTGCAAGGACCTGGGCACATCCCTTCACCATCTCTCAGTCTGGCTGCACGCATGGGTGAAGGCATCCTACGAGTAATAGGAGCCTGGGAGAATGTTCCGGGTCCTTTGAGAGAAGAGAGGATCTATCCTTAGCAAGAAGTCAGGTCAGCACTGCTGCTCTTGAATCTGCTGCTGGGCCAGGACCACTTCCTCTGACTTCCTGTTCCTTCTGCCTCTCAGCACTACACTGCACCCCAAACCATCTGCAATGTGCAGATGGGTCTTAAGCACTGGATGCAGGAGAACTAAACACCTGCGAAGTTTGGGAATATGGCACACTTGTTTTTTGTATGGAATAGATGTCACTAGAATGAAAGCTATTAAAGTTCAGGGACTCTGATACATCCATCACCTGTAACAGTCCTGAATCAATATTTGTCATAGAACTAATTAAAGATGGCATTATTATTAGACAGCACGGGCCTATTTCAAGGAAGAATATGGTATGTACAATTACAAAGGTCAATAATAACTAATATTTATTGAGCACTTTTTAAAAAAGATTTATTTATGCATACAAGAACTGGGGTATAGGTCAGAGGTGTGGGGGTGGTGGTGAGAGGATTCACGGGAGACAGAGTGGGGAACAGAACAGGCAGATCTCTTGAAACACACTGCTGAGGGGAGCAAAGAGTGAGGCAGGAGAGGTCTGCTGTGCCATGTAGGTCAGCTCCCTGGCCAGTGGCAGGGATTGAACTTGTGCTGAAGTGGCTGTGTTGGCTTCATAGCATATTGCTTAACCCACTGTGCCACCAGGGAGGCCCCTATTGAGCATTTTTTAAGCTCTGATGCTGTTCACAGTTTTATCTCTGAGGATACAATGAAGAGCGAGACTTTTAACAAGAACTAATTAAGGGGCCTCCCTGGTGGCGCAGTGGGTTAAGCAACGCACTATGAAGCAAACCACAGCCACTGCGGCAAGAGTTTGATCCCTGTCTCCGGCCAGGGAGGGGACCCACATGGCACAGCAGACCTCTCTGCCTCACCCGCTGCAGCTCTCAGCAGTGTACTTCAGTTGATCTGCCTGTTCTGCTCCCCGCTCTGTCTCTAGTGGATCTTCCTACCTCCCCCCCACCTCTGGCCTGTACCCTAGTGCTTGTATGCATAAATAAATCTTTTAAAAATTTTTAAAAAAAGAACTAATAAACAAGAAGGTACACATGGTGTATGTGGAAACCCATAAGAGTGGAGAGTGCTGGGGGCAGGCAGCTTCTGGAGGGTAGTGCCTCCTGGGGAAGCTGAGACGTGAAGAGTTGGAAAAGCCACGGGGCACAGAGCTGGGCAGTGGGTCTGGGTGGAGGTAGCAGCAGGCACAAAGGCCCTGAGCAGGCACAGGGTGTCCACAGCACATCAAACCCCCACATGTGACAGGAACTGGGTGACAGAGCTGAGCAGGGTGAGATTAGAGAGAGAGGCAGGAGCCAGGCTATGGGGGCCTGGTAGACCAGATGTGGGGTCTGGGTTGTATCTGAAGTTGCAGTAGAGGTAAGGATGGCAATCTCTGGCAAGTATAAAAACTTCCTGTCAACATACAAAATTGTAGGAAAGCCCATGTGTGCAATGGCTGGACCTGACACCTCTGTAAAAGATGCCATTCTTGTAGCGAAACTGGAAGATTAGGCTGGGAACTGCGCTTTGACCTAATCCAATCCCCTAGATGCCTCCTGACCTCCATTCTGGAGATGGGCCTATAGCCAAGAAAGCAAATGGGCCCCTTGTTGGTCTGAGACACCCGGGGGTCACGGGAAGGTCTCTGACAGCATCTAGTCAGACAGTGTGGGAGGGCTGAGTTTTAAGGTCTGAATTGAGATGTTTTTGAGTGGAAATGCACTTCAGGTATGCTGCAGCCCTCCCCATCCCTAATGCATGATCAACTCTCGCCTCCTCCTTCACTCATTTCAGCTACCTGCGTGGCTCCTGGGGGCACCTGAGGAGACCCTGAACACTCTCCCCTTGACGGCTGCACTACCCTGCCCTGTCTTACAGTGGCAGACTGGCTTGGCCATGGGACAAAGGAAAAATTCTCAAATCTGATCTTTCCCTTTATATGCCAAGCTGACTTTAGATTTGATTTCACAGGGTGACCGTCTTAAGAATAAGAAGCTATAACAGGGCAGCATTTTGAGTGGCTGCTTGCACAGCCCTGAGGTTCTGGCTGCAGGGCCCTGGGAGCCCCGTCAATAGCGCCACCATTGCTGACACTTGTGCAGCCTGGGACGTCCCAGACCATGGCCACAGGGCTTTCCCTGCACTGATTCTCGTCACAGCAAGCATATGACGTAAGTGTAAAGTTACCACTTCCATTCTGCAAGTGAGGAAACAAGGGAGGCAGAGCAAAGGCAGGTGCCCTGCCCTGCCTAAGGTTACATAGCAACGAGGGCTCGCACACAAGCAGCCTGACTCGCAAGCCCTTGTTGCAGTCTCTCTTGTCTTTCTTCGCTGTCTGTAGCCTCTTGTCTCAGGGCATATCCTGACGGCACAATCTAGAACACCCCCCACCCTCCTTCATCAGCTCCTGCGTATGATAAGGTATTTCACTTAGTTCCAAACCTAGACACAAAATCTCTTCAAGGGTTTAATGACCTTGATTGCAGGTCTTAGACCCCAAACAAGATTTGTATTCAAACAAGATTTGTAGGACGTATTCAGTAATTCATTACTCATGTTTCCCGGGAGAAACTTCCCAATGAATATAGGTGAAATATATAATCTTAGAGATGAATCTGTGAAGGAGCTCACCTGCACCCCCAAAGCCCACAGCAATGGAAGCCTGCTAGCATCGCAGGGTATTTGCTGGGAGGATGAATGGACGAGGGCTCAAGAATCCTGGTTCAAACTCAGAGATGCCTCAAGGGCAGGCCCAGCAAAGCCCAGAGCTCAGGGCTGCTCTGCCGCTTCTCCCTGTGAAATCCAGACTTGGCTGCGGTAAACAGGATTACCAGGGGCTGATGTTAAAAAGCTTTGTTACCGTATTTTTCACTCCCCCAGCAGGGCTCTACTGACTGCATATTCCAGATAACTCTGCAGTGACCTTTGGGAACTCAGCTTTGTAAACCAAGAACTTTTTCATCTACAGCCTTGCCTAACCTGAGCCCAGTTACGGTTTATCAGCCTTTGGGAAATCCACTCCTGACCCCTTTTTTATATTAATCAGACAAGCGCAACCTTTGAGGAGTTAGCATTTGAGGGGCTCATGGAAGTTTAGAGCAAGGAATGGACAGAAACCCAAGAATAGATTCTGGGTGCCTCTCCATAGGAACTCAGGAACTAGCTCTGAAGTCACCCCGAACTGGAGACAGCCTCCCACAGTCCCCGGGATGCCAACTAATCCCAGTCTCTTGAGTCAGGCAGAGACCAAAGCCAGGAGCATAACCTGAGCCTCTATCTTGACCACAGACCCTGCCTGCACCCAGCTCTGTGAGAGAGACAGGCCTAGAGCCAGCGTCTTGGTGGGTCCACGCCTCCTCTGATTGGCTGCTTCCCCACCTCGAAGAGCTCCGGGCCTCAGCAGAGGGATTTCCAAAACCTGAACCACCTTAGGCTGTTTAGAACAACAAAGTTTTAGAACTGCAGGACAACCCAACACCTTCACCTTGTAGAAAAGACAACTGAGGCCCAGAGAGGAGAAGCTGCATGCAGCCCATCCACCCTCCGCCCCCCAGAATAAACCACCTGGCAAAACCTTAAGAAAATACAGTGATTCAGAACACCAGGACTTACCGGTGGGTTGGGTTCTTTGAGGAGGGAGACTTGGTGTTTAGGGGCTGCAAAAACAAATCTGAGCAAATAACCCTGTCGCTTTAAGGTCCACTGCAGCCAGCACTGTAGCTGCTCCGGGGCTCCCAGGGCCCAGCTGGCTGGGAGTGATTCCGGTGAGCACAGGAGCCCAAGTGTGGGTTTCCCAAACCTCCATGTGTGGTGTATGGAGGGGCCAGAGGGGAGTCTCCCCCCAGTACTGAACTGAGTTCCAAATCACCCAGGAGGAAAAAAAGTTGGGAAGAAAGCCACATGGGTGGAGGAGCAGGGAGGAGAGAGACCAACTTTAGAAAGTCTGGAGGAGGATTCATGTAGCGCAAAAAGACCCGACTGCAACCACAGGGGCAAAGAAGTCGGGGAGTGCTGCCAGGCGGTCAGCAGTGGGGAGACTGGCAACTGGTGGGTGAAGCTGGGATGGAGTGGGCAGAGGTTTAAATTTAGTCAGGTAAACAGCGCTGGCAGGGTGGAGAGGGCCTGGGCCTGGCAGGAGCCATCACCTGCTCCCCTGACCTGGCACTTGGCACTGAAGGAGAAATCCAGTCAGAACTCTACCAAACAGCAGGCCAGGTTTTGGGGGTCGGCACAACATGCTGCCCTGGAGAGTGGGCAGACTGCACCACAGAGATGGCCAGAAGGCTGTTTTGACTTTAAAGGGTCTTTTCATCTTTATCCTAGAGCCTATGCCCTACTCCTCTGCTTGATTTTCCCACACTCCTGGAGACAGATCCGAGACGCTCACTAGAAACCATGCAAGGGTGCCCTCAGGTGAGGGCTAGGAGTCCCCAGTACTCTCCTCATTAGGGGGTTTTTATATCTACCACGGTTGTGAGTCTTGAGCGACCTGAAGGAGCTACAAAGCCACCAAGCACAACAAAAACTCAGGTGTGAGTCCGAAGACCTGTGCAGAAGATGGAGACAGATGATGACAGGTGGTTTCAAGAAGAGCCGGGAGAACAGGAGAACTTCTGCGGACTTGCGTTTATTTTTGAGAAGGCCAGAACTATGTAAAATCTCCGGTGCCAGAGAGGGCAGGCTGCAGCAATCCAGAAAACGGGAGAACTATCCCAGAAGTATGAATTAGCAGACTAGCCTGGTCCTCTGCCCTTCTTGAAGAAGAAAAACCGAAAATCTTCCAGCTGCCACCAGAGTAAGAGGAGGGTAAAACACGCAGGTAAAAAACCATCTAGATATTTTCTTTCCAGAGCAGATGGCCCCCAGCAATCTAGTAATATCCTTTTCACTCATGCTTTAGGGATAGAAAACATTTGAGAAAGGGTTGTTTCAAGACAGTAAGACGGTTAACCACCAAGTGAGCTAAATGAAGGAATGGTTTTAGACACCCTGAGCAAACACCTATTACACACACACACACACACACACACACATCCTTGCTCAACATTCATATAGAAGTACATAAGAAATCAAAGCCTGGGAAAGTAGGAAATCCAGGAGTGGAAAAGGGCCAGCAAGCTCCTCCAGGGCTGGCTCCTGCTCCCCTGGCACACAGACCCCATGCGTGTCACACACCCTCCGTCTGATTTTCTTTAAGCAAGGAGGGGGAGGCGTTCATAGCTGCTCTTCAGTATTTCTCCACAAACTGTCTCTTTAGGTCCCTTTACTCCAGTGGCCTCTACCCCCGTGTCAGCTCCACACTCCAAGTTTCAGTGTGAAAACCTGGCTTCAATCTGTCTCCTTCCCCGGCCCCCCGGAATCGACATCACCACCAAGAGCCCCCACTGTATCAGCCTCTAACAACTGCGCAAAAGAGGTCTCTCAGAATTGGCTTTCCTTTGGAGGAGACACACCTCCTTGCTATTTATAACCGCAAATCTTCTGTGTCAAAGAGAGAACATACACTACTTTGAAATGGAGGAAAACCACCACTCAGGCTTCCACCTCTCGGAGGTTGGCGTGTTTGCCAGGACCTGTGTGTGTGAGCCTAGACAGGCGTGTGGGCACAGGCTCCGGGCCTGGCATCTGCCCATCCATGCCATGCCAGATTGGAGTCTTGCCTTTGATAAGCAAACCCCACATCTGAATCAAACAGCAGCAGGGGCAGCCGAACCCAAAAAAGAGACCTCAGCCCTTCTGAGGATGTACCTGCACCTCGCACCCCTGTTGCCCTTGGGGGTCAGCCACAAAAGGGGCTGCTGAGGTTTCCATCCAGGTGTGTGGGTGAGTGCTGGTGTCTGGCCAGGAATGTGATGTGGCCCCACTGACCCACGGGCTTCTGGGCGGGCACTGACCACATGGAACCAACGTCCCATCACAGTTCTGTCAAGTGGGCACATTCCTTGGTGACAGGGGCAGCTCAGAGGATTAGTGACGTGATACCTGTCTATCTCCTCAAGCACCAGATTGAAAGCTCTGTCCAGGGTGGTGGAAACTGAAAGCTGCTGCCCACGTGGCCAGGTGGCAAAAGCAATGAAGAAGGACCAGGGCAAGTAGCCAGCAGTGCCCGCCTTCACAGATGAATAACCAAGCCCTGGACCGAGCTATCTCAGTTTCCCTGCCTGTAAAACAGATCCAAGCTGCTCCAAGCAAACTGAATTCTCTCACAGCGGTTTGCAGGATGTAAATATCTAGGAAATCTGATTCTGACTCAAGCGCTTGGCCAAATATCCACTGAGCTGGAGAGGGAGAAAAGTCTCTTTCCACCTCTCCCGGGGCAGGGAAGGATGAGGCACCAGGAGCGCAGGGGCAATAAAAGCACACGCCACTCGAGGCTCTGCCTGCTCAGGGCTTAGGGAAGGATTCAGGCACCGCACTAACACCGCGCGCGGGGGTTAAAATGACCCACATGTAGTCCTCACCCCCGTCCGCTGCTGGGGGCGCAGACCTCAAACCGGGGATTGCAGCGGGTCGCGACCCAATGGGGGAAAGTAAGCAAACAGCTCGGATGGGGCTCTCATTTGCCGGACAGCCGCCGGGCACCCCCGGCGGGGTGTCGGGGGGCAGCAGCCGGCCCTTCTCGGTCGCCAGCCCTCGGGCCAGGAAGGCTCGAGCGAGCGCGCGGGCGGCCGGGGGAGGGCGGGGAGAGCCGAGCCTACCTGCCCGCGGCCGGGAGCGCGCCCTCCGCGACCCGCGCCGACGCTCGCCCGAGGCTGCCGACAGCCGGCCGCCCCAGCTTTGTTCCCGTCCCGGACCGGGGCAGTCGGCTCCGTCCCGCGCTCCCTGCCCGCCCTCCACCTGACGGCCCCGCAGACTCCGCGCCCAGCCGCACGCCGCGGGTCTCCGTGGCGGGCAGGGCCCGCTCCCTGCAGCCGCCGCGCCGCCCCTCGCGCCTCCGGGCTGCCGGTCCCCGAGATCCCGCGGCGCCCCCACCCCGCCAGTCCCGGGGCTCCGAGGGGCACGGGAAGCCGGGATGAGCGCTAGCAAGTTTCCGCGGCGGGCGGAGGAGCGGAGCGGAGCGCCTCCCGGGCTGGGGGCCGGGGGCCGGGGGCCGGGGGCGGCGGAGGCCCGCGAGCTCCCCTTTCCCACCGCCGCCGACCGGCGCTTACCTGCGTGTCCCACCGCTGGTCAGGCCCGCGGGCTCCGGCCCGCTGCTCGGCTCGGCCCGCTCCTCCCGCGCTCGGCTGCGCTGGGTCGGCCGGACGCCGCGGCGCGCGGGGTCCCGGGGGTGGCCCGGAGGGGGCCGGCCCCGCCGTGGGGCCCGGGTCGACCCTGCCCGCTCCTCTCAGGGCTCGGGCGGCCGCACGGGACTCTGCATCCGCGGCCGGGGCGCGGGGCTGGCGGCGCGGGCGGGCGCGCTTCGCTCCGGGGTCCTGCCTAGGCGTCTGCCTGGCGCCCCCAGATGCTAGGGCAGCCTCCGCGGGGCCCGTGGAGCCGGGGCCCGCAGTCCGGGCCCTCGGAGCCCGCTCTCCCTCCCGCCGCCGGGAGGGCTTCTAGCTCTGCGCCCGGGATTCCCGAGCACGGCGGGCGTGGGGAATCGGGGGTGCGGAGTCAGCGGCCGAGCCGGAGGGAGGCCCGGGCCCTGGGCGCCTGCTTCGGGCCACCGCCGTCGGTCGTCGCGGGGCTGAGCGCTCTTCTCCCGAGCGCGGGACCTGAGGAAGTTTCGGCCCCAAGTTGGCCGCGGGGCGGGTGGCGGCCGCGGCTCGGAGTGCAGGGGCCCGCGCGGGGCGAGTGGATCCCGGGGGCTCCGCCGCCTCCGCCCCGCCTCCCGCGCCTCCTCCCCGCCCCCCGGCAGCCGCGTCGGCCCCCGGCTAGCTACTTCCCACCAGCGGAGCCCGCGACACCCCCCTGAGGGCTCCTCCCAGGCGCTGGGACCGTGACCTCCGCACCTGCCTCCCGCCGCCCGGTGGCCCGCCGTGCCCCTCCTCACAGCAGCCCTGGGTCTGGACGCGGGGGTGCGGATGGGGAGCCCCAAGGCCCAGCCCCCCTTCCGCCGGCCCAGCACACCCACCGCCTTCTTTTCCCGGAACTTGACCCGGACGGACCTCGGAGATCAGCCCGGCCAGCAGCCCCCTGGGGCATCCGACGCTCCTGCCGGGACTAACCACCTTGGGGGGTTACGGAGCTAGAGGTTTGAGAGGGAGAAGGAGCCGCATCGGTGACTCATATTTACATCCCACATTTGAACACGCTTTATCTTTGAGTTCTTCTACCACCCTCCATGTCCCCATGTCCCCCCACCCCCAGAAGTGATCTATTGTTTCGCTTTACAAACCAAAGCCACTTCCCTTGTAGTCCTGGAACCTTTTCTACAGCACCTGCCCAGACGTCTCTTAGGATATGGAAACCTGATGAGGGTGGCGGGGACACCGAGAAAAGTGTTTCCAAATGGGAAAGGCCTTCTCTCATTGCTTGTGACAGCTTCAGAGCTGCATTATTCACCTGACTTTTTATGAGGCACAGCGAAGTGGCAGGGCCAGTCCATAGCCAGGGAGTTCAGGGCCTGAACAGATCCCCAGAGTCCAGCGTTCAGCTTCAGCTGAGACAGAAGTTGAAGTGCTTCTATCGCAGTCAGGAAGTCCCGTTAGTAAGTTATCTCCCAGCACCCTGGGTGAGCAGCCCAAGAGGGGGTTTGCCAAGATCCCACCAGAGACAGGCGCTCAACCCCAGCTGCTGCACCCTGCTCCCACCCAAGTGACTGTGCCAAGAAGTGTAGCCAGCAAATGTTGAGGCCTGCCCTCCAACCACCTTTTTTCCCCCTTATTCTGAAGCCCAGGCTCTTCCCGGAGTGTGCAGGAGGTCTCTCTGCTAAAGAAATGGCCTTTGAATGCAGTACAGTGAGAGAGAGAGAGAGAGAAAACAATAACAATAATGGAAGCCTTTGCCTTCTCTTAATTAGTAACCAAACAAGGTGATGGCCTTCCCCTTTCAGTGGGGGAAGGGGCAGCACAGAGTCAGGGAATGAGGGACCAAGGAACCTACCACATTGGCCAGCAATGAGGAGCTATTGTCCTCTGGGTTTTACAATAAGGAAAGTAAGAGCTGTTTTAGCAAATACCCCACTAATTAGCAGGAACGATCCTTGGAATTGTGCTGGCTTGGGCGGAAGTGCACTGCCACTTTTCTCACCCCTATGAATGGGGTTTATGAGACCAGGTCCAGCAACCTTAAATGAATGGACTATAATTATCATGGGGTGGGGGCATTGCCTTCCCCAGGGGAGCTAGTTCAAGGCTTTATCTTCAGGGACTGATGGGGCAGGGAGAAGAGGTGGTCTAAAGCAGGCATAAAAGCTTTGAATTCACTTTTTCAAATTCCAAACAGGCACAGTTCCTCTCCTCAGAATAAAGTATCTGAGGTGGGAGAGTGTGTGTGTGTGTCTGTATGTGTGTGTGGTCACGGAAGGTTTTTCCCAGAGACCCCTGTCATTCTGGAATGCAACCTGGGAGAATTTGGGAACCACTTCATACACATTTATTGAGCCCTCAGGCATTTGGAGATGACTGAGAGGTCCAGGCTCATGTAGTTTGGCGTGGGGTGAAGTGGGGACAAACTTATTTGGGTCCTTGAATGAGCACAGGAAGGGACAACTTTGCTAGGCCTCTAGCTGACAACCCAGGAGGAGGCTAGGTGACAGATGACAGCAGCCCCAGCTGAGTGTCCTGCAGGTCCCCTCCCACATCTCCTTGTAAGATGAGTCAGCGAGGGGGCCTCCCTGGTAGCTCAGCAGGTTGAGTGCTGCACTGTGAAGCATCCATGGCACAGCAACATAAGTTCCATCCCCAGGCAGGGAGGAGACCCACATGACACAGCAGACCTCTCCTGCCTTGCCTGCTGCTCCCCTCAGCAGTGCATTTCAGTAGATCTGCCTGTTCTGCTCCCCACTTTGTATTTGGTGAATCCTCTTACCTCCCCCAACTCTGGCTAAATCTTAAAAAAAAAAAAAAAAAAAAAAGATGAGTTAGAAGGAAGCTACAGTGCCCCCAGGAAGAGCTTCTGACTGAGTAGCTGGGAAAATATTGGGGTGAGAAGTCAGCAGAGACCAGTGGGCCTGCACCCAGGGGAAGTGGTGAGTACGCCATTGCTGGAGTCCCTGAACTGGGAGATCCAGAGCCAGCCCTGCAGCAAGCTCTGACGGGAATGCAGGCAGGTGTCACCAGTGGTTTGTCTATGATTGCTCGCCTTACCCCCCTGTAGAACACATCATGACTCAGCATTTGTAGTTTAAAAAAGAAAAAACAAATATTTGGATCCATGAAGGCTGCAATGCTACCCGCTTTGCTTATTGGAGACACTGTTTCCACTTCCTGACCATTCCCTCACAGGCCACCAGCCCTTACAAGTCAGAACAGCTAACAAAAACCCTGTTGAAGGGGCCTCCCTGGTGGCACAGGGGTTAAAGTCTCAGTGTCATCAAGCTATCAAGAACCACTGCAGCACGAGTTCAATCCCCAGCCAGGGAGCTGACCCACAAGGTGCAGCAGACCCCTCCTGCCTCACCCGTTGCTCCCCTCAGCAGTGTATTTCCGTTGATCTGCCTGTTCTGCTCCCCACTGTCTGGTGGATTCTCTCATCCCCCGTGCCTCTGGCCTGTGCCCCAGTGCTTGTATGCATAAATCAATAAATCTTTAAAAATAAAAATAAGTCTTTAAAAAAAGACAGCCCTCTTGGAAAGTTAAGCGGTGCCAGCCTCCCTTCTTCCTAGTTCTCAAAGGTTTCAAGGGAAGGGTATACTTAGGGTGACCCTGGAGCTGTGCATTCCTAGGACAATGGTGCCCTCCATCCCAGCACCAGGAGGAAGAGCTTCAGGTAGCCCTGCCATTCCTGCTGCAGGGTGGCAACAGTAACCCTGTTGTCAGATAATCTTCTGTGTCGCCCAGTCCACTTCTCTGCCCCCTTCAATGATTTATTTGGGATATGCAGAAAATGTCTTCTTCCAAGCCCAGAACAAGATGGAGAGGCATAGCGAATCATTTTTCATCCCTCCAGCTATTTCATCTCTATTGTCTCTTGTTATTCACTGTTCATTTTGTGTTTATTGTCTGTATGCAACATCCATCAAAATCTCTGCTTTTCTATGAACAGGGTTTTTAAACTTGGTAGGACCTGGCCCAGTGATCCGACACCATCCCACAGACTCACAATAGCTGAGGCCATCTGGAAATTGTGGGCCAGGGGGAGTCTGAGGACAGGAGGCACCAGGGTTGGTAAGAAGAAAAGTGCAGCCGTGAGTTTGAATCTGGGTATGCAGTTTACATGTCAGGGAAAAGTGCAGATGAAGATACCAGCAGAAGGCAAAAGAATTAAACTCTTGTTAGTCTTAACACCCATACAGTATTGCAGAGACTTACCGCTTTATAAATGGCTGTCACAGTTTTATCTTAAGAGCCATCAAAATGAGATCAGTCCTGCTCATCTCACCTGGAGGGGGTCTCCCTAACCAGTTCTCCCCAGAGAGAAGTGAGTGCCCTCCAGGGAGGAGGCGTGGCTACTGATGGGCAGGGGGGATTCTAGTCTGACTGCCTGCATGTCCAGTGAGACTGTGATCTCTCTAAGCCTTCATTTCCCTACCTGGGAGGGAGAGGGATGAGATCACCTGCCTTATGGGCATGTGAGAATTAAATTGGAGAATGCAGATAAAGAACCCAAGAGGGGCTTCCCTGGTGGCGCAGTGGGTTAAGCAACCCGCAGCCACTGCAGCAAGAGTTCAATCCCTGCCTCTGGTCAGGGAGGGGACCCACATGGCACAGCAGACCTCTCCTGCCTCACCCCGCTGCTGCCCTCAGCAGTGTGTTTCAGTCAGTCTGCCTGTTCTGCTCCCCACTCTGTCTCTGGTGAATCCTCTCACCACCCACACCTCTGGTTTGTATTCCAGTTCTTGTATGCATAAAATAAATCTTTAAAAAAAAAAGCCAAGGATCATTTCTATATGTGGCAGATACTCAACAAATACTAGTAATAGCACCATTACTAGTAAACAGACATGACCTGATTTTCTTCTGTTTGAACAGTTTATATTGCTCAGTCCTTGAACTTCCTGATTTTTATCCTCACTTTTTCCTCCAAAGAAAAGACACATGGAATCCTAAATTGCTCTTTGGATGAATTTAAATACTTATAAATGTCTAGAATGAAGCCCCACAGCGTCACTAATAGTGGGATCTGGAGGCTGCAGCTGATGGGATGGAAGGCTTCCTGCATCCTGCCAGCATCACTTTTCAGAGTCCCGTGAAAAGAAAATGGGGGTACCAACAAATGGGCTGTCCACCATTAAGAAACGGCTCCAATGCCCGAGCAAAGGAGAAGATACTGTGGGGAACTGTAGTAGACACAGAATGCTCATTCCCTTGTTTCTCCTATACTTTGCCTTCTCAGCTTTGACTAAGGTCCTTTCCTGTGCCCTACACTGGGGTAAATAAACCCGAGGAGACAGTGGGTCTCTGCTCCGAAGGAGCTTGCTGTCATTGTAGGGCGGGTGCATATCCGCGAAGGGGCCAGGGCCAGAGGCTCCTCTGGTGCATCCTCTCCTCTCCCCTGTCTCTCGTGAGGGCTCCTGGGCAGGTCACCTCGTCACCTCGCCTCTTTGGGTCTCAGTGTCACCCCTTGTGAAGAGCATGGTTTAGCTAAATAACTCTTAAGATTTCTTGCAGAACTAACCAAACCTATGACTGAGTAAAAGGGGAAATGGAGCAAGATGGAGGTGCGGGTGGAGGACAATGAATTTAACTTCATATACATTTTGTTTTGCGAGTCAATGGGGGCAGTCAAGTGTTGACAGCAAGAAACAGAAAACTGGAAGGGGGGTTGGAGGTCAGGGTGGCTGGAGATGCGGTTTCGTGAAGTGAACTGATAAATATGAAAGCCAGACAGCAAGGGGTCAAGGCGGGAGGAGATAGAGGAAAACTTGGGACATATGTAGATAATCCCGACAAGAAAACCCGAGGAGGAGCGACTGGAGGGTCGGGAAGGGCACAGGGGTCAAGTGATGTGTTTTCCACAATAAGAGAGCCGTGGACACGCTTGAAAGCAGAGAGAAGAAAAGTGAGGAGGGTGAGAAATTCCTGTCCTTAGAAAGGGATGGGGAAGGCTGGGAGCAAGATCTCACTCTGGGAGGAGGGGAGGCCAGGAACTCAGCTAGGGGGTTAGCATTCCAGAGCACAAGGGGCCCCTCTTCCTTCCTCTCCAGAGACTGTTAGGACGCCAGGAAAGGCAGATGAGAGAGAGGAAAGCAGACTACTTTTGCAGTGAGGAGCCCTCCTTGAGGAGCCAGCAGTGGGCCCAGTAGAGAAGACACCTAGGCTGTGTGACCAGAGGGTATCTCAAGGTCATTCACTCTGCTATAGTTCCTTGCGAGGCTTCCTAGGGTACTGGTAGGTTCAATTGCTAGTTTGTCAGATTATGCCAGGGGAGAATTTTAAAAACACAGATTCCCAGGCTGCACCTCAGGCCTTCTGAATACATGGGGGTGCTGTCTGAACCCAGCTTGAGACTTAGCCACGGTGAGGGGGGCATGCACCCCAGAGATACTCAGTGAGACAGGAGCGGGAGAGGTTGGGCTGACGTGCACACCATCAACCTGGAGAAGGCGCCCCCAACCCCAGACCCAGGAAGGGAGGTGCTGGAGGGGTAAGCCTGGATCTGCTGGGCTTTCCACCAGCCTGGTTCCTGCCCACCTTTGCCTGGGCAAAGACCAGCTATGCTGTGCTCAGCTCAAATGAGACTGGGCTCCAGGTTCTGCCACATCATCTTCGGGAGTTCACTGTTGCTAAATGGTACTAATAAGGATGATAAAGGAAATCCACAGGTAATCCAAACATCTCCAGGTAAGTGCTGGTTTGTCTCCTGACCTATAATTATCATCGAAGGTATTTCCAATCTCCTGAATTCCACACTGTGGGCTGGGGTGCTCTGTGAGGCAGCTTCCTCTCTGAAGCAATTGTTTGACTTGAGGGGAAAATGGTTGTATCCCAAGATGGGGGAGTGATAAGTGAAAATGTATCATTGTCATGGACAATGGTTAAACCTTCACAATGTTACATTCAAAGGTTTCAGCTCAGCACCCTCCTTGTTTTTTCAACTTTGTCACTCTGCATGGTTATGGAAACATCTGGGTCCTGCTTTGGAACTGACATTATATCCTGCATTAATCCTTGGGGTTTTAAATATGTTGACCAAACAAAATGACCCATGGAAAGAAGCAACGGGCTACAATGTTCCTTAGATGCTAACACGACTCCCTTCCTCCAAGTGCTACTTAGACTTCATACATTGGCCAGACAGTGAGAGAGAGAAAGATGATTAGTCAAGAGACTGAAATTACATTCAAGTCTCAAATATGGGACTCTAGTGAAGAGTAAGCTTTTATTTATTTATTCATTTATTTATTTATATTTGACATCAGTTGTGGTTCCCCATGCATTTCCCACCACCATTTCATCAGTGCACCATCACCTCAGTCCCTTGTGCTCTTTCTGCCCTCCACCTATGCCCTCCTCCCTCCCCACAGTGTCCCTGATTTGTCTTTGTCTTTTTGTTTTTGTTGTGTTTTTTAAAATTGTTATTATTATTGTTATTATTCTTTTCCTTGGCTTTTGTAGACTCAAAAATTTTTCACACCCAAGTAGGCAGGCGGGAAACAGATAAGGAGAGAACAGGGCAAGAGGTGACTAGCCCAGGGAGGAGAAAGCTGGCTTGTGACTCCCCCATCTGCTAATGCTGCAGCTTCTTTTATGCCCTCGCTCTTACCTTCCCTTTTAACTTCCTTTCCCGTCTTGCAGCCTGGTCACCATACGGTATCCCTGCCTGCCTAGATCTTTTTTTTTTTTTTTTTGGTGCATTTTAGGCAGGAATTTCTGGGAACAGAAAAGTCACCAAGCCCGCACACAGGAGGTGATCTCCCAGTGGTGGAATTTCAGGGCCAGGACGCAGAACCCGAGGAGCATTTTTCAGAGCTGCAGGGGTTGGTGGGGAAGCTGATGGAGTGAGTCTTCTCAGTACCTTCAGATTTTACCACCCAGGCAGCTGGCTGTCTCCAGTTGCTTCCTAACGCTGCTGCTCAGTCTCCCCAACATTCCACCAGTGGCAGGCAGCCAGAAGTTACTCACTCAGCTTCCCTCATTTAACCGTCCACTGGGTTTGCAGTAAGTTACAGGGATAAGGTCTCCAGAGCAGACCCACACCACATGGCCCAGGCCGCTGATGCCTATGTGGGGACACTCCAGCCCCTTGGAGTTTTCCTCTCTGAAAGGAGTGTTGAAGATGCCTTCATTCCAGCAGTTAAAGGATGAGGGCAAACCAGGGGCCAATCGTGACTGCGCATTGAGAGAACCCTCAGCATGGCCCTGCTCGCAGTGAGGGCTGATGACAGCAAGGCAGACAGACAGAACACTCAGATGCTCCAAAGACTGAGGTCATAAATCTCACTCAGCCCCCAGCAAAGGCCAGGAGAGAAGAATGAATCAGGCGGTGGGCTGTCTGGCCAAGATGGGGAGAGGAAGGAGAGTTTCTTCTCTGGGAAGCAGCGAACAAAATGCCGCTAGATGTCCAGGGCTGGGGACTTGAGTACAGGGGATCATGCGTGGAGAGGAGCCAGTAGGCAGGCTGCATGTGAGGTGGAGGAGGTGGAGCTCCGCTGGAGACAGCCTTGGGTCCTTCTCTTATCAATAGATGTCAAAGACTGCCCCGCCCCCAGCCCCCATGAGTTTTCACCACTGTTGAAACAAATAGTGTGTCTCACTTTTTTTTTTTAAAGATTTATTTATTTATACATACAAGAGTTGGGGTACAGGCCAGAGGCAAGGGAGGTAAGGGGATTCACCAGAGACAGATTGGGGAGCAGAACAGGCAGATCAACTGAAATACACTGCGGAGGGGAGCAGCAGGTGAGGCAGGAGAGGTCTGCTGCGCCATGTGGGTCCCCTCCCTGGCTGGGGATCGAACTCGTGCAACTATGCTGCAGATGCTTCACAGTGCGGCGGTCAACACGCTGTGCCACCATGGAGGCCCATGTCTCACTCTTGTTCTCAGAGGAGGACCATAAGGAAAGTAATGCCTATACCTGAGGGCTGGTTTCCAGAACCCTTGCTACCAAGAAGGTGGCCCTGATGTGGGTGATGCCAGGATGGGGAGACTTCTCCCACACAGATAGCACCATCACGCCACTCAAACTGAGCTCCCACATCCAGGTCCAGTTTTAGTCACAGATGCCCACTGTGACTTTATTTCAGTCAGTGGGTTCAGGGAGCGGCTGACTAGGATGGGGGTCAATAAGATTTCCAGCAGTCGAATGCACACGTAAATATTGGGTCCAGGGCTCAGGACAGAAGCCCCAGGACCAGCTTTGGGACTTTCCCAATAGTTCCTTTCTGTCATGGCTCAGGGCTGCTTCCACACCAGGAGAACCACCGCTTAAGGCTGTTTCTCTGCTCCAGAGGGCAGCTGAGAGAGAAGGAAGTGAGGCGGTGGGAGGGATTCTATTTGGGCCCTGCTCCCAACCTGGATAAGAGGAAGAAGAGGGGTCTCCTGGTAGCCTAGGGGTTAAATCTCAGCGCTGTCACCTCCATGGCCTATATTCAATCCCCAAGTTTGATAATCCACGTGGCCCAGCAGACCACTCCTTCCTCACCCCGCTGCTCCCCTCAGCAGTGTATTTCAGTAGATCCATCTGTTCTGCTCCCCACTGTCTCTGGTGAATCCTCTCACACACACCTCCCTCCCTCCCCCGTACCTCTGGCCTACACCCCAGCTCTTCTATGCAAAAATAATAAATAAGAGAAAGGAGAGACTCGTCTTCTGAACAGGTCTGGCCCACTCCTTCTCTGCTGTCCTTCCATAGTCTCTGGGTGTGGCAGGAGCTTCTACTCTGGGACTCAGGCCTGGTTTTGGTGTGGGCTGACAGTGTTGCGTGGGTTGGGGAAGGGACATCCTTTCTAGCAGAACCCAGCATTGGATTCACTGTTTTCATGGCCTAGACGCTGGAGCAGTCCTCAGAGAAGTTTCCATGGCTCAGGAGTGTCCCTGGCTGCTAAATGAGGGGGCTGCTTTGTTGACTGCACTGCTGTGTGAATGTCAGGTTTCTACTTTTTATAGAGATATATCTTTTACATCTTTGTTAATTTTGGACAGTATTTGATTTCTCCCCTTGGGCGTATTCCCCATAGTTCTCCCACCACCAGAACACCTGTGGTCCCTCACCACAGTCCCCTGTGGTCTTTCCTCCTCTGTTTTGACCCCTCTCCCACCTCCTCTGTAGGCCTCAGATCTATGGTCAGTGTGGAAGTTTTGTCTTCTTCCTGAACTTTTGTTTGGTTTCTCTATTTCTGCATGTAAGTGAAGTCGTCCGATATTTATCTTTGAATGCCAGTTTTTGTACGCATCATACTGACATGTGGTGTTCAGAACTACGTGGCAGGGCACCTTCCTGGGTCCAGGACCAACTTCTGTGAGAGAACTATAACAACAACATTAACAACCATCCCTAATCGGGAGCTTGTGACATGCTAAGGAAATTAATCTTCACAGCAACACTATGAGGTTGGCTCTACGATCCCCCCATTTTACAGATGAGAAAACTGACTCAGTGAGGTAGTTTCCCACCCATGATTGCATAACTAGTAGAGACACAGTTGTAGAAAAACCTGTGTTGAGAGAATTAGAAGAATCCTGGCTGTTACTTAGGCCAATCTGCCTCAAACCACCACAGACTGGGAAGTAATTCATCATTGCTGTCTCTCTACAATTACCCAGGCATGGGAAATCCACTCTAGACCTAATTCTCTATGCAATGGAAAAGGAAGAACTAGGCTGGAGAACTTGAGAGAAGTGTGGAAGAGATGTGCTTTTTATATAGAGTCTGTTTGAGTCATAACAAGGAAGAAAGAATTGAGGAGAGGACGCTTCTATGTTTCTTACCTGGCTCTCACAGCCCTGGGGCCAGAGACCTGTTGCTTTTTGTTAAGCAATGTTGAAGCTGTGCTTGGGACTCTCAGGGCTCTGAGGTCTGCTCAGACTGTGAATGGGTCAAACCATCAGAAACGGCTTTGAAAGTGTGGGAGGACTGCTGTTTCCCCGCATAGTCTTCTGTTCCTTCATAAGTCTTGTTTGCTTCATCAACTCCACCAAGCCAGAAGTTGCAAAGCAAGCCAAAGACCCCACCAAATCCCAGGGTGGGGAGCGCCCCCTAGTGGCCCAGTGGACCCACTTGCTGATGGTCCCTGGGGTCTTTACAGAAGGGAAGAAGCAGCTGTTGGACAAGTCCAGAGTCTAATGTAGAAGAGAACAGTCCACTTGCAGATACATAACCCAAAGAATGGAAAGCAGGAACTCAGAGACAGTTTTGTACAGCAATATTCAGAACAGCATTGTTCACAAGAGCCAAAAGATGGAAACGACTCAAAAATTGATCCTGAGAATGCAGGATAAATACATAATGGAATATTATTTGGTCTTACGGAAGGAGATGTTGACATAGGCTACAACATGGATAAATTTTGATACTATGCTAAGTGAAATAAGCCAGCCACAAAAGGGCAAATATGTTATGATTTCATTTATTTGAGGTACCTAGAGTGGAATGAATGAATGAATGAAGTAGAAAAGTAGTTGTCAGGGACTGGGAGGAAGAAGGAAAGGGTATTTATTCTTTTTTTTAAATTTACAGAATTTTTGTTGGGGGTGATGAAAAAGTCCGAGGGAGAAAACACATCTTTTTCCAGGTCCTTAAAATTTCCCTAAGTCTTCTAATCTACACTGAAATTCCCTGTGCTTGGTCTCCGTTCAGAGTGAAATCTTGGGTGAATGGTGGCTCAAAATCACTCAATTTGGAAGAATAAAGTAGGAATTTACATGACGTGGAAACTTTATCGAGTCCTCAAGACAATGAAGGCTTAGTGGAAGACAGATCAGAGGAATGGAGAGCCCAGAAACTGGTGAAAAACTGAACTCAAAAAGTGATTTTTCACGAAGGTACAAAAGCAATTAGGTGGAGGAAGAATAGTCTTCCCAGCAAAGGGTGTTGAAGCGGTATATCCATGAGCTAAAAATGAAAAATGTGAATCTCAAGCTACACTGGTATATGCTTTATACAAAAGTTAACATGTTCATCATTAAACATTCGGGAAATTACAAATAAAAACCACAGTGAGATATCACTACATAGCTAGTAGAACAGCTAAAATATAAACAGTAGCAAAACTAAATGCTGGCAAAGATGTGGAGAAACTGGATCTTTCATACGTGCCAATGGGAATATAAAATGGTACAGTCATTCTGGAAAACAATTTGGCAGCTTCTTAGAACCATAAACATATACTTACCTTATCATCTAGTAACCCCATACCTGGGCATTTTTGCCCCAGGGAAATAAACTGTATTATCAAAAACAAATACGCCAGAGTACATAGCAGTTCTCTTTGTAACAGCCCCATGCTGGAAACAGCCAGATATTCTTCAGTGGGTAAACTTTTAAACAAACTGTGGTACATACATGTGGAATATGACTCAGCGATAAAAACTGTAATATGTATATAGATATATATTGATATTACTAGTTAAATATGTTATATGACATATATGATATATTATCTATACGTATATATTATATGCAACATTTTAAGGGTATTGTGCTGAGAAAAGTCGGTCTCAAGGTTATATGCTGCATGTTTCAATTTTTATTTATTTAAGATTTTATTTATTTTTGCATACAAGAGCTGGGGCACAGGCCATAGGTGTGGGGGGCAGAAGGGGGTAAGAGGATTCACCAGAAACAGAACGGGGAGCAGAACAGACAGATCGACTGAAGTATACAGCTGAGGGGGGCAGCAGGCGAGGCAGGAGAAGTCTGCTGCGCCATGTGGGTCAGCTCCCTGGCTGGGGATTGAACTTGCGCTGCAGTGGCTGCAGAAGCCTCACAGTGCGGCGCTCAACCCCTTGCGCCACCAGGGAGGCCCAGATTCAACTTATTTAACAATCTCAAAATGACAAAAATATAAAGATGAAGAATAGCTTAGTGGTATCAGGGATTAGGGATGAAGTGTGAAGGAAATTGTTAGGTGTGGCTATTAGAAGCAAATTTGGGGAGCTCTTTGTGACAAGGGACAATTCTGAATGTAAGTGGACAAGAATCCATACATGTGAGAAAAATGCATCAAACCACACACACATGAGCACACTGGTGAAATTTAAAAAAGGTCTACAAGCTGCAGCAGGTCATCAGTTTCTTTGTTTGACTTTTGCACGGTAGCAAGATTTGCCCACTAGAGAAACTAGGTGAAGGGTCTAGGGGGCACCTCTGTACTATTTTGACCTTCCCATGAACCTGTAATCATTTATTTTTAAAGATTTATTTATTTATTTATGCATCAAGCACTGTGGTACAGGCCAGAGGTGTGTGGGGGGTGGTGGTGAGAGGATTCACCACAGAGAGCGGGGAGCAGAACAGGCAGATCCACTGAAGTACATTGCTGAGGGGAGCAGCGGGCACAGCAGGAGAGGTCTGCTGCGCCATGTGGGGCCCCTCCCTGGCCGGCAGCAGGGATTGAACTTGCGCTGCAGTGGCTGCGGTTTGCTTCATGGTGCGTTGCTTAACCCACTGCACCACCAGGGAGACCCCTGTAACCATTTTTTAAAAGGACATTTTTTAAAAAAAGGAATCCATTCAGGTCTTCAAGAGACAAAGAAGAAAAGGGAAGTGGGCACTATGGAGCCGCTGGCCCAGGCAGCCCGAGACGGGCTCTCTGCAGGGGTCATCCTGCTCTGTCCATCTCATGCCCTCAAGAAGCCAAGATCCAAAGTAGTGAAACTGTGTTTCCAACCAAGTCTGGCCTTCTAAACTTTGTTCTCTTTCAGGGACCTGAAGTGTGGATGGGCTTTTGCAGTTGAGTGCCTGAGGAGGAGTAAGCGGCAGGTTTTGCTCTGCCTACCAAGGTCACCCACATCTCAGAAACAAGCTCTGTGTGCCTTATTGAATCGTCACTACCTGAATGATTCATCACCTCAAGTTATTCCATTTGATGTCATCTGTATAGAACAAACCCCTGCCGTCTGAAAGCTGTGTCCTTCTGCAAACACCACCTTTGTTAGATCACTCTGCAGGCCAGAAATCTAGGCCTGGTGACTGGCGAGTGAAGGCCACATCTTTGGCGTGTCACTGAGGGCCCGAGGGACTGCCCAGTGGTCTCCATAACAATTGTCCTGCGTCCGCCCCCACTGCTCTCACGTGAACTTCCTCTGAAATCGTGCATGCCCGCCATCTTTCTCTTTCGGAGATTTCACTCTTCTCAGCCCAGCTGGATTCTGTCCATCTTGACAGCCCCTTGTTCACCATCCACAAAGACCACCCTGACTAGCCCCACACCCCAGGCAGTCCCTGCTGTTCATGCTGCAGAGCTTACACCCTACCCACTCAATACAGGCTTGTTCACGAAGTGAGTTGTGAACTGATCACGTATAGTCTTGTGCGGACATTAAATCTTTTTCTTTTTAAAGATTTATTTACTTATGCATACAAGATCTGGGGTACAGGCCAGAGGTGTGGGGGGTAAGAGGAGTCACTAGAGAGACAGAGTGGGGAACAGAACAGGCAGATCAGCTGAAACACACTGCTGAGCTCGGGCGAGGCAGGAGAGGTCTGCGCACCATGTGGGCCACTCCCCTGGCCAGTGGCAGGGATTGAACTCATGCTGCAGTGGCTGTGGTTTGCTTCACAGTGCATTGCTTAACTCACTGCGCCACCAGGGAGGCCCCTGACATTAAATCTTTATTCACTTATTGGTTTTACCATTTTCACCAAGTTAGAAAGCAAGGTATGCTTCCTCACTTACATTGCTTTGTGTTCTCAACAGCCCTTAGGTCAGCTTGTTATTCAGCTTTAAAAGTCACTAATGGAACTTATCCACGCACCCCAACTTTACCCTGGCCAGTTATTTGGATGATCCTATCTCACAGGCACTGCTGGGGGCGCGAGGGGGGTGGGTGGGTGTTGTTAGATTGAGGTCCAGCCACCTCTGACTTTCTCTGGCTTCTCCTCCTTTGTGGAGATATTTGAGGGGCAAAGTTCCCAAGATGTGCACTGCTTCACAAGAGCCTGTTACCCACCTCTCTCATGATGATTCCTTCAGCAATTAGAACCTTCCTTGGGGGCTGACTTGGCCTCTTCCGTTTCAACCCTGTTTCTGGAGTGAACTCAGACACCTGTGCTGTGTCATCTCTCTCTCAGGAGGGAGCAGTAGACATGTGACTGGAGAAGAATTAGTGGCTGGGGAAGGGCCGGAGCTCTTGCTATGAGTGGCTTGGTAGTCTTTCCCAGCATTGCTGGAGGCTGAGACTTCAGGGAGACATCGGGGGAAGAGGGTGTTTATGTGAACTCAGATGACTGGAGGGCGCGTTTGCCTCAAAGACAGGAAGTGGGAAAAGCAGCCTCTCCTTTTTGTTCTTCTGGTGCTTCTCAGAAGGCTTCTAGAGACCCTCTTGAGCCAGTAGGATGCAACAGACATCTGCGCAAGTAGTGCCTTTCAGAGAACGTTCTGGGTGTTCTTGAAGTTGAAGAGTCAGTTTGGGTTCAGTCATCCACTCTTGCTCCAGCAAAGCACTGAAGTCCTTGAGAAGGGGCTCTGGGATGCAGTCAACCAGCTGTTTCCCTCCTGTTCTCTGCGCAGGCAGGAGAAACAGTCCAGGATCACCGGAGACCATGAAGTGAGGTCAGAGTGAGGGATGATGGAGAAGGGCATAGTGACCGAACTTCCATCTCTGCTTTTATCCGTTGGGTCAGATTCAGGGTGTCAGAAGGAACGCTGGATTCTTGAAAGAGTGCTGTTAAAAGGTACGTTCCCAGGCCCGCCCTGGTGGCGCAGTGGGTTAAGCAACACACTATGAAGCAAACTGCAGCCACTGAAGCACGAGTTTGATCCCTGCTGCTGGCCAGGGAGGGACCCACATGGCGTGGCAGACCTCTCCTGCCTCACCCGCTGCTGCCCTCAGCAGTGTGTTTCAGTCCATCTGCCTGTTCTGCATCCTGCTCTGTCTGGTGGATTCTCTCACCATCCCCACACCTCTGGCCTGTACCCCAGTGCTTGTGTGCATAAATAAATGTTAAAAAAAAAAAAAAAAAAGGTACGTTCCCTTCTTCTCCACCGCAGTGCAGACACAGGACTCTGTTCTGAATAATTCCCCCTTCCTGTACCAACATGGCTGCTTGGTCTGATCTGGGCAAGCCCAGTTAGTTCCCAGGAATTAGCTACTATCCAGAATTGCAATAAAAAATTATGGCCTCCCAGATTTTTCTTCAGGCTAGGGATTGTGTAGTTCTATACCTCACGAACTGAAAGCAACCCACTGCTGGTTTCTATATGATCTCCCAGCTGAGATTGGCTTTGGCATTGTGAAGTGGTTGGTTGGAAATGAATCCAACAAAATTCTTTGGAAATGAATTCGTTTAAAGAATGATATTTTATGACATGTGAACATTAGATGAAATTCAAGTTTGAATGTGTCCAAATAAAGATTTATTAAAACACACATTCGTTTCGTATGGCTTGCAGTTGCTTTAATGCTACAACAGACAGCTGAGCAGTTGCACTAGACACTGTATGGGCTGCAAAGCTTGATATCAAAATGACCTACAAAATTCACAACACAAAATAAAAATGGGGGGGGGTTCCCTTGTTAAAAAAAACATCAACTCAAAATTCCACAATGGCAACAGCAGAGCATTAAACCAAGGGCGAGGGCCCCTTCACATCCAGGTGCCACGTAGCTGCCATGAAACTGGCTCTGGGTCCTCCCTGGTGGCGCAGTGGGTTAAGCGACGCACTATGAAGCAAACCGCAGCCACTGCAGCACGAGTTCGATCCCTGCTGCCGGCCAGGGAGGGGACCCACATGGCACAGCAGACCTCTCCTGCCTGGCCTGCTGCTCCCCTCAGCAGTGTGTTTCAGTCCATCTGCCTGTTCTGTTCCTCACTCTGTCTCTGGTGAGTCCTCTCACCTCCCTGGACTCTGGCCTGTACCCCAGCTCTTATAGGCATAAAATCAATAAGTAAAATATTTTTTTTTTTAAAGAAACTGGCTCTAATTAAAATGCTTATTATCTGGCTCTTCACAGAAAGTTTGTCAGTCACTGCTCTAGGGCTTCAAACCCAACATACTTTTTTTTTTTTTAATGATTAATGTTGATCTCCAGCCAAAAGAATTAAAGGAAGTTATTAAAGTGTTTCTGGGCACTTTGAGAAGAATCATAAATATGGATTCACTAGACATAAGTTGTTCCAAATTAGACACCTCTTTTTGACAGGATTATTGATTATTATGGAGGGTGTTGTGGGCCAGGCAGTCGATGTCCTAGATTCACTCACGTCCACAGTCATAATAAAATGCAAAATTTGGGGGGAAATCTGCCACATTCTCTTCATGCATGAAACTAAAGTTTACAAGCCTAACTATAGTTGAGTCTTACTGATTCTCAGATACCATGATTGCGCATTTCAAGTCTACTCCATGTTTCAGAATTGGGTTGAAAAGATATTTTTGAAAGTTATTTCAACGTTCTTTGGGCTTTTCCTCAAGACATTTTAGAGGCTCCACATGAAGCTGAATACATATTAGCATTCTTGGGGTCAGATTAGTAATTGAATTGGTGCAAATCTAGGCAGCGTATATCATTTGTGGCTCCAACTGGGGGTTGGGTGAGTCCTCATCTAATCACAAAAGGTTCATGTTTACACTTTGCAGTTGCTGGCAGTTTTAGAGCCCAAGTGACTGTGGTAGTTTGGAAACAGCATGAGGTCTTTTGCTGTCGCTCCTGGATGATGTCAGTTTGTTCAACACAATGTGAGATGCAGCATCCACAGAACACCCCAGCGGGTAGCCATCCATTTCTCGTTGGAGCACTTAGTATTGACCTTTGCTGTTTCTGGAAAAACAGATTTATTCTTGCCAAGGTAGAAAGGGGAGGGAACTGGGGGTCTCCCTGGTGGTGCAAGGGGTTAAGCACTGCACTATGGGGCATCCTCAGCCATTGCAGCACGAGTTTGATCCCTGGCCAGGGAGCAGACCCACATGGCACAACAGACCTCTCCTGCCTCACCCGCCGCTCCCCTCAGCGGTGTGTTTCAGTGGATCCGCCTGTTCTGTTCCCCGCTCTGTCTCTGGTGAATCTTCTCACCGCGCCCCATCCCCACCCACCCCACCTTTGGCCTATACTCTAGTTCTTGTATGCATAAATAAATAAATCTTAAAAAAAAAAAAAAAGAAGAAAGGGCAGGGTTCTGGATCCTAGGGCCCGGCTAGTGGGCTCACCTCAGGGAAGAGGTGCTCGGTGCTCTTTACTGCCTGTGGACAGGGAGGGTCCCCGAGCAGGGAGAGTGTTTGGTGACTAAGGCAGAGAATGACTGGATGTAGGGGGTCTAGGAGAGCACTCGCCCCCATTGAGAGATCCCATGTGAGATGCCAGAGGGAGCCCTGGGCTGAAGAGCCAGGGTCCAGGCCCTGCCACGGAGTGACCATGGAAGTTGACCACATTGCTCAGAATTTCTAGGCCCCTTTCTGTTTAAAATGAGGACACCTGACAGGATTATTTCTTAAAATCCTTTCCTGCTCGAATCATATATGAATCTATAAGAAAGATTTCTCCAACCTAAAAATCTGTTCAAAAATAAAACTGGCTGCCTTACCGCACTGGAGGGATGTGAGTTGTCACAGAGATTCTTGCAATAAGAAGGACGTAGGGGAGACCCCCCACTGCTTCCTTGTGATGTCCTTAATAGAAAGCAGCCTTTCTTTACTTCTAACATACAGTGGATTCCTCAGGAGGTTTCTGCTAAATCAAACAAATCTAATAAAAGTAGTTTACTCAACCTCTTTGTGCCCCACTCTCTATTTGAAAAATGGAAGAAGGCTTCAGGTGTTCTTTAGAGGAGATGGGAGGGAGTCAAAATAGTGGGAAGACAGCCCGAGGAAGCAGGATGGAGAGGAGGGGAACCCTCAGGGCTACATGGGGACAGGGGTGGGGGCGGCAGCGTGCTGCTGGGCCCTCCCAGTGTTCCAGGGACACACGCCCTAAACTGGGCCACCACTGGGCAGAGGAGCAGGCAGGCCCAGGGATGGGGGGTGGGGAGCGGGGAGCAGGTCATTGGCAAGGCTTGGACGCCAGGATGACGTTCTCCTTGGCCAGGAAGAACCTTTGAATGATTTAGACTGAGGTGTAACGATAACCAGAGCAGAGCCCAAGACTGCAAGCTTTTGGTGTCGCAGTACCTTCTAGAAGGCAAAAGAGCCCACTGTCTTATTGTGGTAAAAATGACATAATAGTTACAATTTTTGTTACACAACGCAGTGACACTGAATCTTGAATAGTCACCACTATGAGAGGTTTCATCACCCCCAACAAAAACTTTATATTCTACGTTGTAGTTATTCTTTTCATTTTTATTGTGATAAAATTTACATAACATGAAAGTTACCAGTTTAACCATTAAGTGAACGATTTAGCTGCATTGAGCACACTCACACCACTGGGCCACCATCACCCCATCCTCTCTGGGGCTTCTTCATCTTCCCCTTCCCAAACGGAAAGTCTGTACCCATTAAAGGCTAACTCCCTATCTGCCCTGCTCCTCCCTTCCCCCTCAGGCCCCACCAGTTATCTCTATCCTACCTTCTGTTTCTATGAATTCGCCTAGTCCAGGTACCTCATTTAGTGTGGTTAGCCCACACACCATCTGACCTTTAGGGTCTGGCTTCGTCACTGAGCACAACATGTTCAGGGATCCTCTGTGTTGTTCCATGTTTCCAAACCCCCTTCCTTTTGGGGAGATTGAATAATATCCCGCAGTGTTTTAATGCGGTTTTATCCGCTCATCCGAGTAGGTAAGCTACATCGTGTCTGCCTTTTGTCTACAGTGAATAGTGCTGTGAATGGGGTGTACAAGTATCTCCTTGAGACCCAAGTCTTTGGAGGTATATTCTTAGCTATGGGATTACCCAATCTTATGAGACTTCTATGTTTAACTTTTTGAGGAACCACCAAAAACTACATTCAGAGAAGAGGCAGAAGACCTCTGGATGGCAGGAAATTAGAGGTCTGCCTGAATTAGAGGTCAGGCAGGCCTTGGCTTCCATCCACCTGGCCACCCTGGGCTGTGTGACTCCATGTGAGTGGCAACCAGTCTGAGCCCCATTTCCCTCCCATTCATCTGTGGAATGCATTTTTATTTCACACTTGTTCCAACTGCTCTCCCAGCACAGGTCTGCAGACGTGGGCCTTCTCGTTCTCATTGAACATATGTATAAAAATGTGGCCAGTGAGCCCCCTAACACGTGTAAAGGGCTAGTTCAGTGCCTGAGTCATCATAAGCACTTAATAAAGAGTCCTTGCCCTTTAACTCAGCATCTGGGTAATCCAGAATGCTGTATGTTCTCATGAAAATAATCTCCTGTTGAGGTCTTCACATAAATAACACCCTTCTAACTCTTTTTCAAAACTCAGAGGACCACTGTGAAAAAACAGCCACCAATCCAAGGGGGCATCCCATGAATTACAGGACCCAGGAACAGTCTGAGTGTACAGGGATGCTCAGCGAGGAGAGAGGCTGAGCAAAGTTGCCTGGGTCTGTCAGCCAGCGAGCTGGGCGGGAGGGGGAGGCGGCGCCGTGGGGAGCTGGCCGGGCCCAGGTTTGCCCTGGTAACTGAAGTCACCAACAGTCAACACTGACTGACGCAAACCTGGAAACAAACACGTATGGGCAAACCTCAAAAGGCTTCCCAAGAAAAACTGGTGAGAGACACAGAACATAAATAATTAAGTTTGGGGCAGGAAATTTCTCCAGCACCTTGGTCCAGTAGCCCAGAGATGGGCTCTTGTGTCCCAGAGACCCAGGAAAAGTTCCCTCCCCGGCATTGCTGGGACAGACCCCGAAGCCCTCCCTGGACCGCACCTGAATATAGCCGGTTCCGCCTGCGGGCAGTGCCATTCCCAGCCCCTGTGGTTTCCTGAGCCAGCGGCTACCTATGGAGGAAGAAGGAAACATTTTTGTGGTGGAATCTTTTTAAGCAAAGGGCGAGTTGGGGGAGAAAGAAAATGAGGGCAGCTGCTGCGAAAGGCTTACAGGCTTGGGTTGGAGATGCTGTCCCCAGAGGCCAGGTGTGGAGAGGAGGTCGGAGCGGGACAGGCCTGGACCTCCTAGAGGTGGCCACCCCCTGCCACCGGGCGCGAGCAGGAGCTGTCGCTACAGTCCTAGAAGCCACCTCCCGGCTCTCTTCCCAGGCCCACCCAGCTTGGACCATACACGTCTCCTCACTCCTAGGGGGGAAATTCAAAGTAACTCCAGGAGGAAGTAATTATACTTAATAGAAGCCCTGTATAGCAGTCAGACATATCTAGTCAAGAATGTTTAATCACTATTTACAGAGACACCAATATACACACGTAGATGGGAAATTCTTCCCGAGGGATTAGAGGAAGTCCTCTGGACCCACCCCCGTGCTCAGGTCTTTGAAGGTCCTGAGGATCTGTGGTCCCGGGAGATTGACAAGAATGGCGTGGCTCGGGCATCCCCGGGCCTAGGGGTTAAGTCTCAGCACTATTGTTACAGGGCAGGGAGAGGAGCATCCCAGAACCCCCAAACCTGCTCTCTCTAAATGGGTTCTGCCATCTGCCACATCAAGACAAACATATAAGGCCTTTAATAGAAAGGAACTTTAATACCATTAGTGAACAATACAGAAAAGACAAAGATTATAGTTACTAAGTCAAGTATCCAAAGTTACCCATCTCCTTGAGGGTAAAAGTCCAGCCAAATAGGATTGGCACAAAGCAAGGCCCAAAAGCCTGCCACACGTCTAAGGGACCTTTCAGTAGAGACCCATAGAAAAGGGTCAGAAGGAGTCAGACAAATCTGGGAGGAAAAGAGCAAAATCAAAGTCAAGATGAAAGCTGCCATTGTTAACCTCCCCACGGTATCTCACCGGTATCTGTTCCAACCAGTCCAGGACCAAGAAGCAAGTGCAGTTTTTCACATGTCCCTCTGCTCCACGTGCCTCCTCCACGCCTCCTTGCTGCTCTCCATCCTGCTTCCTTCTTCCTCCCTTCCTTCTGTCCTCCCCTATCTTCTCTCTCCAGCATCTTCTTATCCCTGCTCAGCTCTACTACCCTACTTAGGGCAGAACCGGGATCCTGGAAATTCCCCTTTTCCTGGGGACCACCCTGTTACACTGTCATCACTGTGGCCTGAGTTCGATCCTTGGCCAGGGAGGTGACCAACATGGCACAGCAGACCTCTCCTGCCTCGCCTGCTGCTCCCCTCAGCAGTGTGTTTCAGTGGATCTGCCTGTTCTGCTCCCCACTCTGTCTCTGGTGAATCCTCTCACTCCCTGCATCTCTGGCCTATACCCCAGTTCTTCTATGCATCCATCAATCAATCTTTAGAGAGAGAGAGAGAAAAAAAAAGTATGGCGTGGTCCATCCCAAGTTGTGCTGATGACTCTTCACACCTTTTTATTTTTTAAAGATTTATTTATTTATTTATGCATATAAGAATTAGGGTATAGGCCAGAAGTACAGGGGGTGAGAGGATTCACCAGAGAGAGAGTGGGGAGCAGAACAGGCAGATGGACTGAAGTACACTGCTGAGGGGAGCAGTGGGTGAGGAAAGAGGTCTGCTGCGCCATGTGGGTCCCCTCCCTGGCTGGGGATTGAACTTGTGCTGCAGTGGCTGTGGATGCTTCATGGTGCTGTGACTTATCCCTTGTGCCACCAGGGAGGCCCCCAATGGTTCACACCTTTTAATAAAACCAACCCTTTCGTTAAGTCAATAAAAGCCAGTGGTTTTCAGAAAGAGAGCAGCGGGGTCCCCTTCTCCTGAAACCTCTTCCTTCCTCTTGCTCTGGAGTCGTTTAGGTGCACCGGTTCCCTTGAGCAAAATACTTAGGGTGGGCAGCTCGGGGACAAAGGTCAGTCGTAGGTCAGGTGTGGAAGGATGATGGGTCCTGTCCTGGACGCCTCGGGGCTCTGCGGCTCCTGTCAGAGAGGGGAGAAGAGACCTTCGCAAGCTCAATATACCAAACCGTGAGGGGCCCTCGCAATGCATAAATGTCCTCAGGAACCGAGACAGACCAAGGACAGGGACTGGCCGTGTGTTGGGGAACGCCTGACTCGGTGGGCCGTGGAACTGTGCCAGGGAGCCACATTTGCATTGGAGGAAACTCTTGTGGCTGTTGCTCTCCACGCTGACCCCGTCCCAAATGACATTGCCCTCTGTTGATTCTCTTTGTTCTGATTCTTCCACTGGACTTAGAACTCCTTGCAAATCCTCCTTTAGATTTCTGTGTCCTGGGAGGTGCCGTACCTGGTCTCTGCCCCTGACGAAGAGGCAGCCAGCCTTGTCTTTGGAGGAGGCAGCGTCCTAAGATCAGGGAGAGGGGATCCTGGGGGGCAGGGGGCATGTGGCACATCCCCCTGTTCATCTTGCAATGCTGCCTCGTGGGCAATTCTGGCCAGTTCTGGGACTTGCATAGTATGAGGAGAGACAGGCAAAAGAACCAGCCATTTGAAGACCTCACCTGGGATTCTGCAGCAGCGTCTGTGGCCTTCTCCTGTGGGTGGCTGAGTCGGAGCTCGGCGGCCCCCACCCCACCTTTCATAGGTTAGATACTTGGCTCCCTCCCTCCCCGCTGTCTTCCTGCACTTGATTCCTTCTGGATTAGCTCAGTGTAGCTCTACCCTGAAGACTCCGTCCAAGTTGGCAACAGTCATACATTTGGCTGTTTGGCTTTTAATAAAGTTTATGATTTAAATCTTGTGCTCTTAACACCTTCTTTGCAAGCCTCAGAGGGAAACAAAAATGTTGAAGTTGTTTACTCATTTCCTTCATAACATGGAGACCCTCACACTTGGCCAAAGCCTGTGTGTGTGTGTGTGTGTGTGTGTGTACATACAACCATACAACTTAATGCTATATACACAGACATGCATATATTTTCTCTCTCTCTCTTTCTCAGAGGGAGAGGACTGACTGTATTTCAGTCCCTGGCAAGTTCCCAAAACATCAAATGTGCGCTTTAGCATGAAGATTTTCCTCTGAAGAGAGAATACCTGCATCTGAGTGAGGCTTTCCTCCTTTACCAAGGCCTGTGAAGTTAGGGTGGCGTCTTAGCAGATATCTTAGAGGCCCCGGGAGGAGATACAAGTTCAAAGAGCCCCAGAGGCCCAAGCAAAGTGTCGGTCACAGGGGAGCGTGGAGAAGGCCATGGTCCTGCGGCTCCGAGGTCAAGCCCTGGCTGTTCCCTCCCAGCCTTTGCACGGGGGCCGTGGTCAGAGGGCCCCTGCTGCTCCTGCTTGGCCTGGAAATCAGGAATTTGACAGAGGAGACAGCGCACAGGCCTCCCATGACATCAGGTAGCTCTGGGGCAGGCTTGTTCCGACCTGTCCTACCTGCGGGGGAAGCTGGGTTCATAACAGATGTCCCTGCTAATAGTTCAGGGTCTGATACGGGCTAAGGCTGGGCCAGCGTAGAGAAGAGAGAGTACCTGGAATGCAGAGCCGACAGGCGAGTCCGTCGGGTGGACCTCTGGTCAGCTCTGGAGAGGCAGGGGTTTGGGGTGGGAGGAAATGGAGATCAGAGTATGCCCTCCTTTCTGGGGTTGAATGGGGACACCTCAGGTGCCTTTTGCAAGTTTCAGTCCTTGTAGGAGATTGCAGGTGTCCGAACCAGAGGTTGCTTGTGCGTGGAGGTCTAGACCCATGATGTGACATCTTGGCCAGAGAACCCAGCATCGGGCTCAGTGTCCTTGGTCTCTTTTGTCACAGTGACTAACAGGCAGGCAGACAAAGCTGGCATTCAGGAGCCCCTCCCTGCAGGAGGACAGTGCGGCCCCCGCTGATGAGGCAGGCACATTGGCATCCGGGGTTTTTTTTTCCTCCTGAAGCAGAAGCAATATGATTGTTGGCACATGACTCCTCAGGGAGGGGACTGCAGCCCCAGCCCGGGCCCAGGTTCCCAGGAAGCCGCCCAAAGTCATCTGATGGTGCTGTCCTGAGTTCAGGGGGCGCTGGGAGGGACCCCGAAGAGGGAAGAATAGAGGGTGGTGGCCTCTCTGACCCCAAACCTCCCATTCCACGCTACAGTTTCCTGTCTGTAGATTCTACATCTACAGAGGGTTTCAGACAGCAGGATATAGTCCTTCGGACAGGCCCTGGTGACAGTGGGGTGACCTTCTATAAAGGGGATGGTCCCACTTTCAAGACTACAAGCAAAGCAATGTGTGGGTGTCCTTGTACCCTGTCCTAATTGTAGAGGGTGCTGCGACACCTCATCCAAGCTGATTTAAAGCAACGAAAGGCTGCTAGGTGCCCGCCGGGTGCTCTCTGGGAAGTGGGCATCACTAGTCTATCTTTAAAATGATAAAACTGAAGCTGAAAGAAGGCAAGTGAGTTCTCCAAGGTCGTACATCTTATAAATAGCAAAACCAGGATGGGATCTCAGATCTTCAGCTTCCTGGCCCACATGCCTTCAAACTCAAGGCTGCTTTCCCATGGGCCAAAACCTACTTTGACCTGAAATCAAGAAACTGGTTCTTTGTCCATCAGCAGGACACATCTTGTTTCCCACAGCCCTTGCAGCCCTCTGAGTCTTGACTCAGGGAAGGAGTGGGTGTAGCCTGGACGCAGCCCCTCACCCCTGCCCATGATGGCATGGGCTCCCCACCCCCCTTGAGAGCTGGCCATGGGAATGGCCATCGGTGAGCCCAGGTGATGAGGAAGGCAGGCTGACTTCTAGATTCAAACGACTCCTAAAGCTATAGTATTATCCTGACATCAGTACTTAGAACAACTGAAGAAAATGCTCATATGAAAAAAATTCTTCAGTCCCTCATTGACCCTGGAGACTGCCCTTGTCCCCAAGGTCACCGCCCACTCAGGTTTCCCGGTTCCCGGTCCTGGTGCCATGGGGCCGTCATACAGAGGTTCTCGGTTCTGTGTGTTCCCAGACAGGCAGGCCGCACAGACACACAGTAGGGAGTCCAGGGACACCAGCCGATTGCACTGTGCACACAACTCCAAGTGCAAGCTATGATTGCAAACAGATTCCTTCCAAAGCCTCGTTTCCGACAACCTTTCAGAATAAAATCATAAAACAATTCCAGCCCAGAATGAATCAAACAGGAACCGCCTCTTGAATGTGAATTCCACCAGCGGCTAGTTTTTGGCCTGGAAGCTCTACAGACATTTGACAGACATTTTTTCCTCACAGGTCCAGCTCTCCCTCTTGTGCTCTACACCCTCACAGGCTGGGCCGAGGGACTGAGTGTTGGGAGTAGGCTGAGATCGAGCCTGGAAGGAGTGTTAATTCAGGAAGGGGAAGAGGCATGTCAGCGCGGCAGTGGATGGCTGGATGGAAGACAGAGTGTCCTTCTCGCAGGAGGACCAGCACAAGGCGCCCCGTGAGTCACCACTGACGGCAGGGTAATAACTTCTCCAGACAAGGCCAAGGGACGGTCTCTGTGGATGGGGAGGGCTGACGTGGCATTACCAAGTCTTCCAACATCATTCTTTCCCCGCCAAGGCCCCCTCCGCCCTGCCCCCCCCAAGGTGAGAACATTCAAAGCACTTCATTGCCCAATTCTTGGGGAATAAATGGCTCCCAGAGCTAAAAACATTAACTCCTGAGGTGACATGCCTTCCTTCTGCTGGTGAACGAAGGCAGGCGCAGTATTTCCCATCTCTGAACTCCACCCCCCACCATCACCTGGCCTCCATGCTCCAACCCTTGAAGCTGGTAGGAGTCTCCTCATTCCAAATCGCACGTCGCCTTCTCCCTGCTTTTGATGGTGCTGAGAGCCAGTGGGAGGAACCTGAGAGAGGTGTGGAAACAGAGATCTGGGTTTGAAACTAAGTCATCACTTCCAGACTGTGTAACTTTGCGTAGAACAGCCCTAGACAGCTCCAGGCCTCCTCACTCTCCAGGCTTCTCCACATCCTCTCCAACAGCCCTCAGGCAGAGAGCTAGGCCAGAAACTTTCCGGAGTTGACACAGCCAGCTGCTTTGTTTTGTTTTTCGATTAGCCTCTTGTGGTGGCTGTGGTGAGGGTCACTGGTGGTGTGACTAGTGCTTCCCGAGCTGGCCTTCCTCTCCAGGGCATGAGACACCACGTCCTCTCCTCCACGCTTAAGCCAGGCAGTATTTGCTCTGTGCACACTGGACTGTGCTGCTCCAACACCTGTGTGCTTTCCTACCTCCTGTTTTTGCTCAGGCTAACTTTCCTGCCTCTCCTCACCTGTGAACAACTCTGCTGACAAAATTCGTCTTTCCAGGTCAGACGTGAAGGCCTGTGAAGAGCCCTCGTGGCTTGCTCTTCTGTGCTCCCACGAATATTGGACTCATCTCCTCCTTAGACATGAGCTCCTCCAGAGAGGTGGCCACAGCAGTGGGCTGCAGGGCACGAACGCTGGAGACCATGCCAGGTTTACACTCTAGCTCTCCCTACTGGCCCTGTGATCTTGGGGACACTATGCTTGTCTGTAACATGGGAAGAACAGTGCTACTCACAGGACTGAACCGGCAACCAAGTACAGGTACACCACAGTGAATGAACAACTGGTGAGAAAAGATGAATGGAAAATCCTAGAAACAGCTGACCAGTGTAACCTGAGTTTTCTCCGTGCCCCTAGTGTTGTGTGCCTGGTGCTTAGAATGGAGAGGGTGTGCATACTGAACCGAGTGCTCGGGCGGCACTGTGTGGGGGTGTGGATTTCTTGCATCTTGAAGGGGGAGGTCTGTGTGCAATGATTGGGCTTGTGTGGTCGAAGGATGTATTTAATATACTCAGGAAAATCTCAACCCTACACAGAATAGAGGGACTAGTGTGATGACCCGTGTCCTCACGCCCAGCCTCAACGATGACCAACCCATGCCCATCCCTTTTGTACCCGTGACCTGTCCTTGTCCCCTCCTCCAACACAATACCAGGTCATTTTAAAGCAAATTGCCAGCATGAAGACAGCAATTTTATGCTTATAGTGTTAAAGGACCTTTCAAGAAGGAAACACATAATCATGTATTATTCTCATGGCTGGTGGCCTCGAAGGAGGCAGCGTTGTTTTAAGGAGGGGGAGGGTGAAGAGATGCTGAGAGGTCGAGAGGCAGTCAAGGACTCTGGGCTGAGTGAGAGTCCATGCATTTTCCAGGACATGTGGGAAAGCATGTGGATCTCAAACCTGCTTCTTCAGAATACTTGTCTCACCACAGGGCATAACTAGTCCTTAATTATCCTCGAGCTAGCCTGAGATACTCTACCTCGAAAATCAAATAATAGCAATCTTTCCCCAATTCAGAGAAGAAAACCAAGTTAGCAGATGGACTTCTCAATTCCAAGTTCTCCTCTCCCATTTTCCTTAAACCTCGTAGTCTCCACATTCGTTTGCAACCAAGTACAGGTACACCAGAGTGAATGAACAACTGGTGAGAAAAGATGAATGGAAAACCCTGGAAACAGCTGACCAGTGTAACCTGAGTTTTCTCTGGACACATCTGCTTGTGGTTGTGATTTTGCATTGTGCTGTACAATACCTTGTCTGAGGGATGACATTCCTGCTTTGTGATGGGATAGCAGGTTCTCAGCCCTGGGAAGAGCAGTTCCCAGGTGCTCCTCCACTGGGTAGAACCTCCCAACAGCTGTGCTGGCTGGAGAGCGAGGGGGGCAGAGCTGACCGAGGGCCACCGACTCTCCACTCCCCGACAGACAGGCCACGAGCAGACGGCTTCCTTTCTCGGCAGACACAGAAACGCAGATAAGGAGAGAACTAATTCTCACCAAAGAAATTCCCCAGAATCATTTCATATTCTGTGCAGGGCCCAAGACAAATATCAGAGCTGGAAAGTTTTCAAGCGCAGGTTCTCCTTGCTCGCTTCTCCTCTTGGTATTCACACTTTCTGTTGGCTGACATAGCGCTCACACCCCAGAGTTACGACATCAGATCAGTCAATGCAGCTCGCATCCCAGTTATGAACAAAATCCTCTCAAGCTGGGACCCTCCTCGCTGTTCTTGCCTCCCTGATTCAGGGGGTGCTTAGTCAACACTCTGGAATACCATTAGATCCAAAGTAGGGAATCTGGCTGTGGGCCTAGATTGTAAGGAAGGAAAAAGGTGGAAATTGATTTTGAAAGGCCATTACTGGTGCTGTGAGTCCCAAGTTCAGGTGGGATCTAAAAGGGCATGTTCTTCTCAGGGATGAGGTCACCCACAGGCCTGGCAGGGCCAGTGTGTCCTCCGTTGCTCCGCCCTCCCTTAATCCCGGGCACCTCTAGCTCTTGGTTTACCTATCAGCTCGTGGGGACCGCGGGCTTCTCCCTGCTTTTCTAGCACGTGAGGAACATCTCACTTGGATTATATGAGACTCAGAGACACAGCGCACAATTTTAAATAACTTTATAATTTCCTGATGGATTTAGTTTGTGAATAAAAAAGAAAAATGAACAAAGTGTTTACAATAATTATCAAGGCAAAGTTGACTATAACACGATTTCTTTGTAATGTCATTATCCTGTCAGTAACACGACTCCGGCCGTCATCCACACGCACGCGCACACGCACACACACGCACAGTTGAAGGCAGCAGGTGCATTTGCATCAGACACCACCGTTGCGGCTGCGACAGTCACCGAAAGGAACTCAAGCTGCAAGGCGACAGTCCCCAGTGCTCCTCAGCGCATCCTAAAGTGCAGAGCTTCCTTCCGAAGCAGAGGGGAGCCCACCCCAGGGAGACCCCAAGTCTCCACCCTTGGTGTCCTGATGTGCTCGGCAGGCTCCCGGGCTAGTCATGCGTGGGGTCGCAGGCCAGAAGGTGCATTGAGTTGCCCTCGGGCAGGTCTAGCTGCATCAGAGGATGAATGCAATACTGGTGTGGTATGGAGAGGGCCAGGCTCACGGGCCTCCTTGGCCCAGAGTGCATTCTCTGGCTTTAGCATGGTTCATCTCCTTTCCTGACCATGGTATCTCTGGGGCCGAGAGACAGCCTGGGCTGGGAGATCTGGGTTCTAAAAAGGCTCAAGGGAAAGAATCGAGGGACCGAAGCCAGGAGGAACTGAGAGCTGAGTATAATTCATTCACCCGGATTGCAGGCTCCAGGCTGGCCAGTGGCTGGCCCGTATTGGAGGGGTCACTGGATGATATAGCACCAAGTGGGCAGGAAGGAGGTTCTGGGGTTTGTGCAGGGCTGCCGCCAGGCGTGGGCTTCAGAGTCAAGCCCAAGTTACCACACAGTATTAGGCACACTGAGCTGGGACCAATGTGGGGGTGAGGGTGGTCACGGGCCAGACTTTGCGACCTCTGCTCAAAGGTCCCGAGGTTGTGCGTGAAAACGGGCACATCCTCCGAGCCCCCGCACCTTGTACCTTCTGCTGAGCAGATGTCTCTTAAGTCTGGAAGTCGTTTACCTGCACGGTGGTCACTGTTCCCCAAGCGGCTAGCCCGGTTGCCACCTAAACCAACTTGGGAGGAGGGGAAGTTTGGCTGCCTCATAGCTTGAATTCCTTTAATAACATGATATTGGTTTTGCACGTTTTTAAACACAGCTCTTTTCAGTTCTACAACTACTTTTTAATATCTTAATAATCTCAACAATGGACACAATGTAACTGCCCCGATTCTCTGAACCACACAGACAATATCGACAAGCAGAGAAACAAAAGAGGAGGTGGAGGGGAACAAAAATCTGCTCCCCCAAATCAATCCCTAAAACCACCTCTCCCCCAAGACTCGGGAGGAGCAATACCTACAACAGGGTCACAGCACTCGCCAAACACGTTGGAAAAAATCAGGAGACACTGGGGTACAGTTTGACACTAAAAAGTTTGGAAACAGTTTTTGCTTAAAAAGATTAAGTGAAGACAGCCATTTTGTTCAGAAGGATTTCCCTATAGCGTGTAGCTTCTCTTGCCCAAATATTCCCTTAGTGCACAGGGGGGAAGTTCCAGGTTAAACACACACACACATTTCTTTGAATGTTTCAAGTCACCGTCCTGAGACGCCCAGGAACTGGCAGTGATGGATGGGTCGGCCTTGCGGGCTTTGCCATGTGCCCTTCTGCATCTATTCTCTTCTTATTTCTTTTCCACGTTTTGACCTCTCACAGGTGAGGAGGTGATGCTGGGTGGCAGATATTGCTGACGCAGGGCCCGTCGTAACTAAGAAAGTGCCATGTGAGGCCCACTGCATGTGGTGACATCCTCCTCTGTCTGCTCTTTCCTCCAAGATCCGGAGGGCAGCCAGCAGGCCTCTGCTTAAGTAATGGGGTCAAACAGGAGGGCAGAGTGGTTCTGGGGTCAGCGGGACTCTAGCAGCAAATCGAAATGCCAGTCCTGACCATCAGCAGGGGAAGGGGGATTAGTTCAGCAGCTGACTAAAACTCTGTGATGACTTCGCCTCTCTCAGAGGAATGGGTGAGTCAACGAGTTCCTCACGGACAAGCAGACTTCTACTGCCAAAAGCGCCAAGTCCCAAGGTGGACCACGATCTTGGGTTCAGTCTGCTTTGCTAGTTTTGCTAAAATCCAAGTGTAAGGAAGAGCAAGAGAAACATGGTAAGGTAGAAGGTGAAAGGTCAGAACTGAGGTGGATTTGGGTACAGCCATTCACATTTCTTAATATGTTAAAGCCCATTTAATAGTTTTCCATTTCAAATGGTGTCCAAGTGCTAGCAAATCTCAACCCAGACACTTCGTCGAGAACTCAGTAAGTTCCTGGGATAGAGGTATATGCAAAGATGAGTTACACTGTACACTTTTTTAGTTATGAGCCCCAAGTGGGATTCTACCCCTTCTTCTTGTCCCCTTTTACATGACCTTGATTTGGAGGATCTATGTTTATATGCTAAAGGGCAACTAGACTTGACAGTGGAGAGGAGTATGGGAGCATTACCAGCAACCTGCAGTGGTCTTCAAGGCTCCAGACCTTTGGCAGTAGTTGAGTGATTCTGTGAAACCACGAGACCCAGAAGCGGATCACGGGCGCCAAGTGTTCATTTGATGGAAACTGCGCATTTAGTAAATGTTGGCTCAATGAATGATCTCAACTCAGTAAGATCCTCTAAATGCTAGAAGCCGTATTAACTTTGCCCTAGAATATAAAAAGCAGGTCATGTTCACGATCATACTTTAGCCAGGGTCTACTTTCCTCTAAGACCAAACAGTCTCCAGAATCATTTGAGATTCCAAGCTGACCACCGGAGGAGGGTCAAGAAGATTCCTTGCTGTGGTTCACAGAGACCAGACAGGTGATGTCTGCCCCACAAGTTTCTTCTCTGAAACACTTGTCCAGGGGAGCAACAGCAAGGGTTGAAATGACAAGGGGCAAGAACGGGGCACGGCGAGCCACACACTGAGTGGGCAGGAACCGCAGGTGTTGTGTGCGATGGAAAAGGCCAAGTTGGTGAGAGCCACGGAGGCCTGCTTGCTGCCTTCCCTTGTCAGAATGGACAGAGTCAGGCCAGGAGGCTTCTCTGGATACAGCCTCTTCTACTTTCTGTGTTGCTCTGCTGGTAGTCCTATGAATGGTGTTATCTACCTCAGTTCTTTGCATTCTGGTAGATAAAGTGAGATTCAAATACTTCAACCCTAAAATACTGGGTACTTTCTACATGATTTATGGGCAGTGCAATAAATAAATGGAGTTGAGGCAATTGACCACGAACAACCCTTACTCTCTAACCCCTGACAACCCTCTAGCCAGCCTGGCTATCAGAAAGCATCTCAGTAAGGAGTTTATGAGTAGACTTCATTTAAACCTTGATAAGGAACACTCCACAGCTCCTCACAGAGATAGTTTTACAGCAGGGAGTCGGGGCAGCTGGAGATCTGACCATATAAGTTAATGGACAGTCAAGGGCTGCTGGTGGGAAGATACCAGGCTGATGGCTCTGATGACTTTACAGGCAGCATCAGATTCTGTGGGTGAGTAACTGGGGAAGGGGAAAGAAGAAAATGCAAGACAAAAACATTTCGCTCAGCAACTCTTATCAGAAGACGTGGTGGTGTCTAGCCACAGAGGTGGTCAATGGGCTAGGTTTGAGCTAAGTGGTCTTCTCCTTGATGCCTGATTATTTATGACTGTCATTGTCTAAGCTGGGGAAGAAGGCCCTTCAAAATGCCAGTACCTTCAACTGGATCTGCAGTTCTGGGGTCCATTTTCTGACTGGCAACATGGAGCTGACCACATTATCATGAGGGGTCCACAGACATGTTAAGAAAACACCAACCACCATCATCGTCCCCTAAACAGTGTACTCTTTCAGTTCAATAATGACAGACAAAATTCTTAAATTACCAAATGGGTTACTGCAGACAGGTCAAAGATTCAGCCCTCTGCCAATTAAAATGAGAAATGAATGAAGCTGAGTCTTGAAAGATTTTTCTAGAAAAGATAGCTTTTATGAAGATGGGGGACGGAAAGAGTATGTATTCTACTGCTCTGACTCAGCCAGGTGTCTTACAGAATCTTACACCCCTCCCTCACTGAGAGACTTTTCAAGGCCGGTGCCTACCAGCAACTTGTAGACAGCAGGCATTTCATGAATGAACAAATGGAGGATGGAATGTGTGTGGGATGAGAAACATTCACTCGTGCCAGGAGAAGGTTCCAGGCAATTCATGAAGCTGAGGTTCCAGAAGGGTGAGTCAAGAAGAAAACTAGAAGGGCTCGGACCAACTTAAGTATAATAAGTCAAAGGGATGGAATCATAGGGACTGGGGGAGAAGAGGGACTTCATACCATCCTCTTCCTAACTGTCTGAGAAGAGCAAGGTGAGTGAGAAAGGCAGGGCTGGGGTATTAGTGTTTTCTAAGCCACCACTGGGCCTGCTTGCAGCTCCCCAGCACTAAACATTACACATACAAAGTAAACAAAAGAGATAGTAAAAAGAAGAGTTCCTGTTCTCTCTTCCCCTCTTTTTTCTAATACCCTCTTTTTGAGATTTTTTTTTACCCTTTTAGGAGAAAGCACCTGTTGTGATATTAGAACACTCAGCTCTCTGGTCCATTGAGAGGCATTCTCTCAATTTGTTGAAGTCCAAGTAGATTCCAGATTGGTTTGCACATCAAGGACAAAGGTAGGAGGGCTCTACTCCAAGTTCCTCTCTAAGGGCGGAGCCACCAGCTTCTACAGTCTACATTCTTGATGACTGGACGGCAACTCTTCGTGGCCACTTCCTCACCCATCCTGGATATCAAGAAAATTAGTGCAGAGACAACATCCAATGTAGGAAGGCAGAGCAGGAGGACAGATGTAGAAATGGTGCTGGAATCACACTTGAAGGACTAAGTAAGTTAGGATATAGTTTGTAGTGTTTCGCGCCAAGAAGTTGCTGGGTGTCTATTCCTCGTAGTCTCCGTCCTTGGCTATTGGGTTCACGATCTCGGGCTGCTGGGCTGGCCACTCCCCACGAAGTAGGGTCAAGACGACTCTTCCAATGCATTGACCACTTGCTCTAGGATGTCGGGGCAGTGGTCTGCGATCTGCTGGAGAATGGCATTGGCGAACTCCTGCAGTTCTGCATTGTCCCGCTCACCTTTCTCTAACTCATTCTGAAGCTGAAAGGGAAAGGAGAGGTGGATTTCAGATAGTATCACATCATCCTATCTGTGCAGTTTGTCAATGACAAAATGACACATTTGCAAAATAAATGAACCCAGAGGGCACTATGACAACTGAAACAAGCCAGACAGAGAAACTCAAATACTGCATGGTACCACTTATACCATGCATACAAAGTCAAACTCAGAGAAGAGAATGGTTACCAGGGGCTGGGGGTTAGAGGAATTAAGGAGAGGCTGGTAAAAAGGGTACTGACTTTCAGTTACAAGATGAATGAAGCCGAGGATTGACTGTGTAACGTGGGGACTATTGGTAACACTCTATCATATAAATGAAACTTGCCAAGAAACTAGAATGTAACTGTCATATATATGTACATATACACACATATCTCTGTGTGTGTGCATGTGTGTGTGTATGGAACATGTGTGAGATGATGAATGTGTGAACTAGCTTGATTGTGGAACTTCTGTAGTAGAGATGTGTATCAAATCATCACTTTAAATATCTCACACTTTTATTTGTCAAATATACCTTAAAAAAATTGGGGGGGGGGAGGGTGACAAAAGGAAAGACTAAGGAAAGTGTTTCTGCATCAAAATTAACAACCAGAGGGCCTTCCTGGTGGCGCAGTGGGTTAAGCAACATACTATGAAGCAAACTGCAGCCACTGCAGTACGAGTTCGATCCCTGCCCCTGGCCAGGGAGGGGACCCACATGGCACAGCAGACCTCTCCTGCCATGCCCGCTGCTTCCCTCAGCAGTGTATTTCAGTCAGTCTGCCTGTTCTGCTCCCCACTCTGTCTCTGGTGGATCCTCTCACCCCCCCACACCTCTGGCCTGTACCCCAGCTCTTATGTGCATAAATAAATAAATCTTAAAAAAGAAAAATAACAACCAGAAAGGTGTAAAAGTAAGTATCAGTTGTCGAATTACAATGACACCTAAGGAAGTTAGCAACTAGTACAGGCCCAAAGTCAGTGATCTGTAAACCCCAACCCCAGTGCTCGTAGTCCAAATGGTACATTCTCCCCACCATGCCACAGTGTCACACACATGTGGGAGGGAAGAGGGGAGTTTGCATCATCTCAGATGGGATCTCAATATTGCATAATGGTCCTTGTCCTGAGGAAAAGTTACAATTTAAAGGACTAGCCCATTTTCTATATACTACCTTTTTCCTGTGCACTAGACTATCCTTCCTTAAGCCCGTTCATTTAGCTAAAGGGATTATTGTGAGAAATATGACAGTCCTGTTTGTGTAGGGATAAGCAGTTTCTAAGTTCCTATTGTTTTAAACACTCTCTTTGAATTGCATTAAAATGTTGCATTAAAGCAACATTTACTGGGAGTGTGCTAGGTGCTGAAAGATGAAGCATTTGGTTCTTGTCCTGAAGATCCATTTGGATTAATGGAAAAGACAAATGGATAGATAATTACAAACCAGCATAGTAAAAACCATAACCGAGGCATGATATGCTACGGAGGAGACATAAGACTTTTTCATCCTGCAGAAGTCTGAAAAGAGGTAACTAAATGCAAAATGTGATCTAGATCTTGGGAGCTGAACAGGAATTTGCATGGAAGATCAAGGACAAGAAGCAGCTGTACAAGGGCTTCGTACAGAGGAAGGAAGAGTGAAATATTCCACAGGGTCAGAGCATAAGACAAGGGACTGGGTGGAGAATGACAGGAAGTGGAGCTGAAGAGACAAGCTGGGGTCAAGTAGCGTATGCAAAGCCAAGGAACTCAGATGGTTAAAGACGAAACACAACACAACAAAAAAGGAAGTCCAAAATTTTAAACTGTTAGTGTGACAGCCTTCATTTTCTTAGAAGATAACTATGGATATAAAAAACCATGTTTGAGTGTAAGGAAGAATCCATCATGGGAGGTTCAAGGGGAGAGTTAAGGAGGATTAACGAAAGCTAAGGTGGGATCAGGGACTTAGAGAGAACAGCTGGACATGAGACTTCCTATAGGTAAGACTGATAGGAGGTGGAGTTAAACGAGAGAATGGAGAATAATTCTGACAGTTCTAGTGGAAAAATTAGACAAATATGACTGCAAATACAGGCAGCAGAGGAGATTTTCAAAAGGAAGGAATATTAAAAGTTGAGTATTAAGTACATTTAAGAACATGGACTCTGAGTTCATGAAACTGCCTGAGTTTCAACTGTTGGTTTGTACGACCTGGCTCTCTGAGTCTCAGTTTGCTCGTCTGTAAAAGGGCAATACCATCTATAGGGTGGGTTTAACACTCAATGAGATATTAGTATTATGCTGAGGTGTGTTCTCTTTCTATCTACTTTGTTCTAACTGGGTGCTGAATTTGTCAACATCCACTGGGATGATCATATATTTTTAAAATAAATATATATTTTTCAAATAAATTTTTACTTTTATAAAATAAAAATATTTTCACTGTGCTAATGTTCATTGATATGCAAATGTTGAGCCATTCTTGCATCCCTGGAATAAATCTCATTTGATCATCGTATATACGATCCTCTTTTTTTTTTTTTTTTAAAGATTTATTTATTTATGCATACAAGCACTGGGGTACAGGCCAGAGATGTGGGGGTGGTGAGAGAATCCACCAGACAGAGCAGGACACAGAACAGGCAGATTGACGGAAACACACTGCTGAGGGGAGCAGTGGGCGAGGCAGGAGAGGTCTGCTGCGCCATGTGGGTCACCTTCCTGGCCGGCGGCAGGGATCGAACTCTTGCTGCAGTGGCTGCAGTTTGCTTCATAGTTCGCTGCTTAACCCACTGCGCCACCAGGGTGGGCCCTATACGATCCTCTTAATAAGTTGCTGAATTTTGTTTGTTAACACCAATGTTATACATGATTCTTTTAATTGCCAAGTATTTCTTTTCCAGATATTCTATAATGCACACATATTTTTAAATGAGCAGAAGAAAAACTGAAAAAAAAAAAGTTATTAAACAAAAACTTGTTCATTAGTAACTTCATGATCAACCACTTAGCAGAGAGTGAAGAGCAGATACCTGGCTTAGAATATAACTAAATATTCCTGGAAAGGACAGACATGGGAAACTGAAGCAACACAACCTTACGATGTCCTCACTTTGCAGGACTGACTTCAGTTCCATTAAATATGCTTGAGAGTGTAGCCTTCCACCTAGCAGTACTTCTGGGTTATATTCCATGTAGCTGTATTTACACGGCACCTCTACTCCTAGCTTTACCCATTACAGAGATTCATATTCATATAATACATCTGGACACTGAGATGTACCAAGACATAGTGTGGTCTAAATCTGCTTTTGCATGTCCTGGGCTTTCAGTCAACTTTCAGCAAAAAGAAAACTGCCCAATCTGTTCCTAACTTTTTGCTATATTGAAGAAGCAGTGCACTAATTCTTGGCTGACAGAATCCAGAGCCTATCAACAGGGAGATTAAAAGTTGGTTCTCTATGCTTTTTAATTGACATGCTCTTTTGGGACAATCTTACCTAATGAAAACAACAGTAATAATAACATCTAACATTTACCAAGTATTTTCGGTGTGTCAAGCACTAACTGTACTTTACACTTCATAGGGTAAGAAACTCAGGAATGTATGCATGTCTACCAAGTTAATTTGTAAAAACAAAAATTTATCAATGACCTCTGGGGAAGGGTTGAGAGAGAGATGTATGTGTGGACTGATCTATAGATGTCTGTCTCTATATTAAGTGTATAGAAAGAAAAAACAACTCTTAAGAATGGCTGCTTTGAACAGGCAGAAGCACTTTGGACTTTGTTCCTGTATAATTTAATATCACAACCAACATCAATTTTGCAATAGTTTGCATAAAAATATATAACCTATCCTTCAAAGCTACATGTATCTTAAAAGGTATAAATCTTTTATTCTAAGGTATTGAACAGGGACAAATATAAAGTATAAAATATTCATTCAAGAAAGTATTGACTGATTGAACAATTAAGAGGAAATGAAAGTTCTGATATATGAACTATAACATGAACCATGACATTATGTTAAGTGAAAGAAGCCAGTCACGAAAGGCCACATCTGGTATGATTCCACTTTTATGAAATGTCCAGAAGAGGCAAATCCAGAGTAGATTAATGGTTCTCGGGGCTGGAGTGGGATGGAGTAACTGCGAGTGACTACTAAGTATGGATTTCCTTTTGGAATGAGGAAAATGTTAGAAAATTGATTGTAGTGATGTTTGCACAATCCCGAGAACATACTAAAGCTACTGAATTGTACACTTTAAGTGGGTGAACCACATGCTCGGGGAGTTATATAGCAATAACCTGTAAAAAACAAATACTGAGTACTCCCTGCAAGGTATTGTGTAGCGAATGCCCACAGAGGGGTATAAAGTGCGACTCCTTGAGTCTGGGCAGAGAGGAGAGGGAGGGCAAGTTTCCGGAACAATGTGGCAGCTGAGATTGGGGGATAGGAAAAGGGTCATTCCTGAAGGAAAAACCAGCGTGAGCTATGTAAGGCGCAGAGGAGGAAATGCAGCTGGTTGTTCACTGAAGTTCAGGGACACAGGAATTACTGCACTTTGACGGAAGCAATACCAGTTCTTCCAGAGTGACAGGCGGCCTCTGGGCTGGCGAGGTGTGGGCACTATCCAGCAGAGGACCCCCATTCCATGACATGGTTTAAGTGCAGCCACACCTAGGGCACTGTCTTTCATTTCAGGCACCTCATTACCAGAAAAATGGAGACAAACTGGAATAAGTTCAAAGAAAAATGGCAGGCATGACTAAGAAGCTGAAAGGATCATTTTATGAGGCAGGATTAGAAGAACTAAATAGTAGACCTGAACTAACTGAAAACTAAGGGGAGGGAATGTGATTATTACCTGAAAATGTCAGGAGGGTATAAACAAGAAGTGGGAAGAGTGATTTAGCACAGGAAGAGGAAGTCTAACTAGAAGTGATAGAAAAAGATTAAGGGCAAAAAACAAACAGGTAGAATATAAAGGCCATGCTTTTTCTAGGGTCTAATGAATAGTTTGCCGGGGAAAAGGTGTTTTAAAAGAGAGGGGATCAGAAGAATCAAAAAGTCTAGAGGAGGAAGTGTTCCTTCATTAGCTGGAGTTGCTTTCCATCTGGTTGGCCTGCCTCTGTTCTCCAGAGATTATGCATGGTTTGCATTTTATCTGAAAGGAGTATTAAATATGGGCATGACTGAGCAGGGAGAGATTTCATTGGCACTTGATCCATTATATGCTAAAATTTCCTGTCTTGAAAAGGAAAATCTCAAAGCTCAACCTTTCTTGTGAAACTGGAATTCATTTTAAAATGGGAATTTTTATTTTGTTGACTTTGAAATGCAAAGTTTGAGTCTTTCTGAAGTCAAGGGAGTACAGAAAGTGTTAAAACTTTTAGACCAGTCGGGGAAAAAGGCAATGTGAAGTAACCAAACTGAAAATGTAGACAAATGTGCTATACACTGCAGGTGAGAATACAAACCTTTTTTTTTTTAAAACATATTTTATTTATGCATACAAGAGCAGGGGTACAGGTCAGAGTCGCGGGAGGTGAGAGGATTCACCAGACAGAGTAGGGAACAGAACAGGCAGACTGACTGAAACACACTGCCGAGGGGAGCAGCGGGCGAGGCAGGAGAGGTTTGCCTTGCCATGTGGGTCTGGGTGCCCCCCACCACCCCCGCTGCACCACAGGGAAGCCCGAGAATACAAATCTTGAAATGGATTCGTACCCTGTTACTTTAAAGTATTTCTTTTTTTTAAAAAAATATTTATTTATTTATTTTTTTTTTTTAAAAAGATTTATTTATTTATGCACATAAGAGCTGGGGTACAGGCCAGAGTCACAGGAGGTGAGAGGATTCACCAGAGACAGAGTGGGGAGCAGAACAGGCAGACTGATTGAAACACACTGCTGAGGGGAGCAGCGGGTGAGGCAGGAGAGGTCTGCTGCGCCATGTGGGTCCCCTCCCTGGCCGGCAGCAGGGATCGAACTCGTGCTGCAGTGGCTGTGGTTTGCTTCATAGTGTGTTGCTTAACCCACTGCGCCACCAGGGAGGCCCACTTCAACGTATTTCTTTAGCATGCATATTACATTTTAAAAAGGACATTTGCTATGGATTCAGTATGTAGTGGGTCCTATGCATAAGTTGAAAGGTGTGTGCAGCTTATGAAACTTACCTGATCTCACTCAAGAGATCCCTGTTAACCTCTTCCCTTTGTCCACTGCCCATAATGTCCCTCACTGTCTGTCTCTCTCCTCTTCCCCTAAAGAAAGGCTCCTTCAGACTTACCAGCAGAAAAGAATTTCCCAAAAAGTACACACATGAATATTTGGGATTTAATGAAGACGCTCATTACATCCTAGCTGTGATGAATTAAATCTTTCTCTCTCTTTGCCTTCTTGTTGAAGCTATAGACCCCAATTTAGTGGATATAAGAATAATGAAGTAAGAATAATATAAGAATAATGAGCAATCCAGTAAGATCTCCCACTTCTTAAAACTGGCAGGCTAATTCCACCACAAGTACTACAGTATCTTCTTTGCTTTCTTAAAAATATCATAGTTATATGCAGCACCTGCGTCTATGCAATCCCCTTTCAAGATAAAAAAAAGATGCAATTTTTTGTGTGAGCTGAAAACTTTGCATCTAAAGGCAAATAACAAATTTTAAGAACATTTTCAAAGTAAAATAATTTCCACCAAATGGCAAAAACAAATCTGTCCCATGAATACTGCAAGTTCTTCCTATAACTCATGCATTAAGTCCCATATCTCAGCACCCAAGTTTCCCCCATACATGAAATATTACCACCAAATCTCCCTCAAGTCTCTTGGGCACCTCAGATTTAGTGGAAAAGCCCCTTTCCATTAAAACTGAATTTAAATAAGATGCCCTGAAGGAAGGGACAACTGAATTAACATTCACAGATCCGCACTGCCTGGACGGAAAAAGGACACACTCTGTTAAGGAAACAGGGATTTGAACACGGGGATTAGGATGACAATGAGGGCAGGAAGACCAGCAATTCCAACAGCTTGTGTGGGTCTCGCGCTTTCAGTCCAGAGTGCACGGTGCTCACGATGGCCAGTTAGTTCCCTTGACTCACTGTGTAGGAACCAGAGTGTCTGAAGAATGCGGACTTCAAAGAAGACCCCCCTCCCCCAGCTACTCTTTCTCTTCCTTCTCCAGACAAACCCGAGCTGCCCAGGTCCCACCAATGAACTGTTGCCCATCTTCCTCCAACCCTGTTCTTTCGCCACGGTTCCAGAGGACACGCTCATTCCAAAAGACCTTCTGGGTTTTCATCTCTCATAAGCCAGTGCCAATTTTTCTTTTTCTTTCATGACCAAACTTCTCAATAGCCAACATCTGCGACCTCTGGTTTTCATTTCCCTCCTTAATATCTAAGAATTTAGTTGTTATTCACTGAAATTGCTCTCTCTGAAGGTTACTAAATGAAGACCTCTGCAACTGAAAGCTATAAAACATTATTTAGAGAAATTAAAAAATGTCTTAAATGGGGGGATAACAACATGATCATTAATTTTAGCAGATTCAATATTCTAAAAGTGCTGGTTCCATATAACTACACTATAGATTCAAGACAAAACAATCAAAACTCTGGCAGTTGTTTCTGTGTGTGTGTAAATCAAGAAGCTGATTCAAAGTATAAGTGGAAATGCAAAGAGCCAAGAATAGTCAAAGCAATCTCAAGGAACAAAGCTCTTTGTATAAGAACATTACTATCATGTAGAAAAATATGACTTTATAGTAACAATGACTATAGCTATATATAACTATAATACACATATAGTGACAATAGTTGGGCTGTAGATATTAACATAGCTTGCACTACTGGCACAAAAACATACAGACCACTGGAACAGAAAGAAGAATCCAGAACAACAGCACAAACCTGGGAACAACCCAGGTGTACATTAACAGCTGAACAGTAAGCTGTGTTATATTCATACACTGAAGTACTATACAGCAATGAGAATGAACAAGCCACACCTCCATATAACATAACAGATGTGATTTCATAAGCATGACATGAAAAGAAAGAAGCTACACATCAGAGAGTTGATATCGTATGACTCCAGATATAGGTAGTTCAAAGAGTCAAAACAATTTGTGGTGTCAGAAGTCCAGTTACCCTAGGAGAGTGGAGCAGTGCCTAGAAAGGGGCGTGACACAGGTATCTGAGGTGTGGTTATGCTCTGCGGTGGGTGTTCCTTATATAAGTGTTTACATTCACTGAGTTGTATACTTATGACTTAAGTACTTTTCTGGATGCATGCTATACTTCAAAACTTAAAAACTGTAGAACAAAACCAAATCTCTCCCATCTCTCCCACACCTTTCACTCAACCTTCATCCTATGGACGTTTCTGTGATATTTGGCCCTGATAACACCTTCTAAACGCTCCCTTCTGGACTTTCTGGTTCTCCTCTACTGTCTGTATCTTGCTTTGTCTTGCTGCTGCTCTCCTTTCTGCTGACTCCCTCGCATGCAGGAGTTTCCTTGAGGTCTTCCTCAAGGAAAGACCTTGAGGTCTGCTTAGGTGACCTTGTCTGTCTTTAGCTTTAAGTGGTGACAATAACAGCAACTAACTTATGGGACATTCATTACAGACTAGGTGTTGCTCTAAATCCTTTAGTGCACTGTCACATTCGTTCACTTTCTTTGTCAATATATTTCTTTTGAGGTAGGTTTTTTTTTTTTAAAAACTTTATCGAACACAGAAAGTTTCACACGAGTATGAAAGAAAACAGAACACTTGGTCTGAATTTAACCACTATCAAGGTATGTCAATTTAATTATACCTTTAACTTCTTTTTCTCTCCTAAGTTTCAAACTCAGTTTTCAAATGACAAACACCTTTTCGTGACTGCTGCACCTATATATCAAACCACACTACTCATACTTGTTAACAAGCTGTTTTCTACTTAATAATCACTAAAGATAGTTTTTGATGTGATAAATATTCTTTTAAGACACGAGTTTTAAGGGCCTCCCTGGTGGCACAAGGGCTTAAGTCTCAGCACTATCAAGCAATCAGTCACTGTGGCATGAGTTCGATTCCCAGCCAGGAAACTAACCCACATGGTGCAGCAGACTTCTCCTTTCTTACCTGCTGCTCCCCTCAGCAGTGTATTTCAGTGGATCTGCCTGTTCTGCTCCCCACTCTGTCTCTGGTGAATCCTCTCACCTCCTGCACCTCTGGTTTACACCACCGTTCTTATATGCATAAATAGAAATAATTCTTTAAAAAAACCCCAAAAACCAAAAACATGAGTTTTAAAAGGGCTTATTGTAATGCATTTTATAGATGTGCTCTAATTTAATAGTTCCATTATTAGAAATTTAATTTGCTTTTTACTATAAATATTAATGTGCTGAATTTTCTTTTGTATGCCTATGATCGTTTCTTTAAAATTCCTGGATAAAAGGGTTTATTTACACCCTTTAAAGCTTTTGAAATTTTGAAAATAAAGCTTTTAGTAAGCTGTTCCAAACAGTGGTACTAATTTTCAGCCCGTAGATGACAAAGAAGGGTGCTCTTACCAACCTCTCAAAACAATGGAGACACATACACCCCAACTTTGCCAATATGACTGAGCTGTTTTCATGTGTAGTCTGTTGTAGTTCTTTTTTTTGGTAGCAAATTCAAAAATTGGACAAAACACTTAAAATATATTTGTTGGCCATTCTTGTGTTAAACTTTTGTTGATACCCTTTCCAGGCTGTTTCTTTTGGCTTACTTCCCTCATGCTGGGATCTCCTAATGACCCTCCACCCCCACCCCAACAATGCAAACTCTCATTACCTAGCATCTTTGGGTTATTGCAGTGGCTTCATAAACACTTCAACTCTGCTCTACGAATAACTGATTTAGAACAGGTGGGTGGGATTAAATACAAAATCAAGTCTCATCTCTTTGGCATGCCAGTCAAAACTTGTCCCTACCCTAGTTTTCCAGTTTCATTACCTGGCATGTCCTCACCATTCCTACCCTTGCTTTTTTATTTTGATGCGAATCTCTCCTCCTAGAATGAGGACAATCTTCCTTCCAACACATCTTTCCCCCATGTCTTATTCAGCCTTCATAATTGAACTCAATTGCCCCTTTTCTCTGGGCTGAGATAATACTAATGAAGTATTAATCTCCTCTCATGTTTCAAGAGTTGGTCATATGTTTACTTTTCTGACTCTTATGCAGATTCCTTGAAGATTTTTAAAATAACCAGTGCTGCCCAGCAAAATGCCTTGCACACACTTGACAATCTAAAAATGACCAGGGGTAAAGTGAAGGAACAACATGCTATCCCTGGGCAAAAACACTGATATGTTTTCGAAGAGCTGTTAAAGATGAAATTTGAGGGCCTCCCTGGTGGTGCAGTGGGTTGAGCACGGTACTGCAAAGCATCCACTGCATAGCAGTGTGAGTTTGATCCCCGGTCAGGGAGGAGACCCACATGGTGCAGCAGACCTCTCCTGCCTTGCCCGCTACTCCCCTTAGCAGTGTACTTCAGTCAATCTGCCTGTTTGTCTCCCCCCTCTGTCTCTGGTGACTCCTCTCACCTTCCATGACTCTGGCCTGTACCCCAGCTCTTGTATGCATAAATAAATCTTTAAAAAAGAGGATGAAATTTGAAGCATCTACAAATCACATCTGAGGATACAGACCTTTGTAGCAAGGCACATCAATTATACACTGCAGTACCCCACTTTGTTTAAAGTTCTCAAAAGATAGACTATGGGACAAGTATAGAATACCAAGGTGGCCTCTGGCAGGAATTTTCTGGCTTTGTCTGCTGAATGTTATTGATATGTATTCTGTTCTTGGTAGCTATTTCAGCCCTCCCTGAACTTAGAGTGGTAATGTGATTTCTAGAGGGACTCGAGCCAAGAATCACAAATTCAACAGCAACTCAATCTGAATGCTCAAAGTAACACACGTTAGAAGTGTGTGCAGGAGGGAAGGACAGAAAGCTTCAGCTTGCACCACTGCTCAGGGGAGACACAGACAGAGGAAGCTCAGAAGGAACCAGATCTTTCAAAGATGAGGTTCTGCTAACACACAAACCAACCAGACAAACCCAATAAACGCACTGTTACGCAACGCTGGCTACAGCAGAACCACTGGAGTTCCTTGTCTGCTTTCCATGTCTGGATGACTGTGAGAGAACAGGGCCGATGGCAGAAAGAGTGGTAAGGAACGTAACTGGCTGGATAACCTGGGCTGGCTGATGCAGAGAAATTGCCCCAGAACACTTACTGCTCAGCCCAGGTCATGATTTTAGAATAGGTGCTAAATCTCTTCATAGCCAAGTAAAGACATTAGGGAAAGTTAGCAGAAGCCCATGAAATAAAGTCTTAAAAGGGAGACCAGAGCCTTAATTCAAAGTAAACAATTCTCTACTTAGTCACAAAGGAAGGACAGATGGATGGATATAAAGAAGGGATGGTTACAAGAGAGGTTACTGAATAAATTCAGTTGTGGCTGGCAGTGACTCAGATTAATTCCTTTCTGTAAATGGTTTGGTGGTGGGCAGGAAATTATACAGAGATGCTTAGTTTGGTTTAAGCAGACAAGAATCTGCACTTGAGGTTTTTAACAGCTAGGTCCCAGGATGCACAGGCCACGAGGTCTGAGCTGTAAACTGGCATGATGATTGGAGCCTTTTAGAGGTGATGGATCAAACTGAAATGGTCCTTTGTCCTTGCTGGTTCAAGTCAGCGGGCTGTTTAACTACTTCTGCTTAGGAGCGATGAAGACATGAAACGACTTCTGAGTTTGAATTTCTGAACAAGTAGAATAAACTGAAACATATTTTGCTATAATACCTGTTGAATAAAACCTAAAACGTATGTGGTTAGAGGGAACTGAAAACATGGTGACTATTTCTCACTCAGTCATTTCCTTTTTACAGGTATCGGGTCACTTTTTTTATACTTTGTAGAATCCCTCTGGTCCATATGGTACCAGTGGGAACACAAGTTGCTCTTGAAGAGTTTGTCCGACAATTATTTCCCATTGATGAAGAGTAACCCCAAAGTCCTCCCTTCCTGGGTATTTCAAGTCTGAGCCTGCAGCTTGAATCTTCCATGTTCTTTCTAATATCTCTGCTCACTCCAGTTGCCTGTGGTGTGGCACTGGAGCAACTGCACCGAGCCCTGGACCCTGTGCCACACTGACTGGACGTGGTAACGATCACAGGCTCCTTCCCCCGCCTCCTCCTTTGTTATGAACTCCTTTGCCAGGCAATGTCTGAATTTGTTTTTATAAGAAGGAAAAGCTGTTGTTGCTTAGACCAAAAGTAAATAAGATGTTACTGCTCTTCCATGACTAATTTTGAACAAAATAGCATAACAAAAACAAGAATTTAACTTCATTCACCAATGGGGCCTGTATATACAAGATCCACAGTCAGAGTTCCATGGATTCCCACAGCACTCTCAACTCTCTGGGAACATCTGCCTTTTCCCCCTCTTGACTGAAACGTCAAGGTAGGAGGAAGTCTCTCAAAAGTGTGCAAAGCAACTACTTCTTATTACCAAGGATACTTTATGCCTGGTGCACAGCACAGTAGGTGAATGAACACCTGCCCTGTGCCTTAGGGCAGCTAAGGTTGAAAACAAAACAAGAGCAAAGCAAGAACTTGCCTTGCTTCCCAGCTACGACACTGGAAGTTCTGCAGTGTGACACTGGCAAGTCCCTAGTCTTGAAGGAAATCAAACAGTTAAGCTTTTTCGTGAATCTCTACTAATTGAATGCACATAATTTAGTTTTCTGCACTAACCTCCTCCCTCACAAAATATCAAACAATGGAACTATTTTATCTACAAGCAGGCCAATTTTAAAATTTAGACTCATAAACCTGGAAAGAAGTTAATAAAACTACCAGTTCAATTCTCTGACCTCATGAGTAAGACAACAGAGGCCTGAAGGGTAAAGAGACCATTATAGGTTAAATTGACAGGAATATGTGCCTCAAGAAAGTTTAAATATGTATTGTCCTTCATGCTTAACCATGAGTGGTTAGGGGATCATACTCTACTGTTAACAGATGGTGTCAGTTCTCTATAGAGAAAGAGGCTGTCTCCTTGCTTCCAAGAAAAGCTTTATAAGAAAAGGGTCTTGTTTTCTATCTACCAGACTTCTGAAAATTGTCCTATTTCTCTCTGTTGCTTATCAGTCTTTTGAAGGTTAGAGCTGGTCATGATTTTGTGAAAGTCAATCACTAGAAGGTCAAGTAAGCCAGGTAAAAGTGGACAAATGAGTTGGGTTACTGACAATCTATAGGCCCAAAACACATGCTGGTAACACCTGCCACTCCAATGTAATCTTGCATACAGCAGGAGTTGGAACCAGGCAAGTACAACGGATGTAACAATCCAGTTTTAGACAGCTATCGGTACATAAAGCTGCATAAACTCTTTGGTCCTGATGATTCTATTTTGCATTTGCAGATGTCACTGAAATACTAATGTCTTTAATTTTTAACTTATGTCTAGACATTGCTAAAACGCTGGCTGCTGTCCTGACTAAAGCATTCTTCCCTGGCGGAGATAATTTGATTTTTTTCTATGTGATACTCTGTGTAAAAGAACCTCCTATGTCACCATCTTTCCTGAAAGGTTGTAACTTGATAGATGTCCTCCCTTCTCTGAACAAGGGGAGGGGAGGTGAGGACAAAACAAGCATAGCAAGGAAACAGAAAACATAGTTACAAAACATCAAAGTGGGAACAGATATCTCTAAATACACACTAAAACCTCCTAAGAGATTTCCATTGGTCCGACTGGCCCTTTTACATTCTATTTCAAAAATCAAAAGAATGGGGAGTCATTTCTTGTCTAAAAACATCCTTAGGACATCAAAGCAACTGTGACATATCATCCCACTCAAGCCACCTGGACTTTAGTTGACAACAACGCATTGCATAATTTAAATTTGTTCAGAATAGAATTTAAAAATTAAGGTACGCATGTGAAATGATGAACACAGTGATTAACTTCATGGAGGGAATCCTTTCATGAGGTAATATCTCTGTCATTCCACCTCGCTGTACACTGTAAGTACCTTACAAATTTGTCAATTATATCTCAATAAAAATGGAACTAGAAAGAACACAAGTTACCCCTCTGGGGCATGCTTAGATGGAATGTAGTCCTGAGGCAAGGAGATGGGAGGGAGGGTCTCCACGAGGCTTTACCATCAGGAAGGTTGCTGATGTTATACTAGAGACTTGAGAAAGCATGGCGTGTTATAAACAAAGAACCAGATTTCCCAGGCAGGCAGAATTTTAATACGGTTGTCTAAGTTGGTTTGGTAATATCTCACATTATCTCTTCGAAATCTTACAGATCTGTTTACTGACATGAATAGAGGCATTCAAATGAAGGACCTGTCATTATCAAAATGGAGAAAAATTTCTTTCTTTGCCAAAGAGATCCATCAGAACAGCAGCAGGGTTCTGGGAATTACAGACACAGCCAGGCTCGCTGGCCAGCCAGTGTATTTGGTTTGGCTCTTAGAAATGAAAAGTGTCAAAAGGGAGAGGATGAAAACAAAACAAAACAAAAACCCAAACAACTAATAAGAAATCGAGTGCCGAAACTGTCAGGGCAGTAAGAAAAGGCTTCATGGCAGCTAAGACTCAAGTGTTCATCTAGCACAAAGCCAGTGTCCAGCCAGTGTCTCTGGCCAAGCAGGAAGACAGAGGACGTTCCCTCCAGCCACAGCAGCACAACGTTCCTCACACGCTCTGCCTGGACAGCTGTTTGCTGCGTCAGCACAGGGTACGTAACTGAGGCCATGTGTCAGAGAGACACTGGGAAGGCTCCCACAGTGAACTCTGGATCTTGCTTGATTGTCTTTTTCATTTTTCAGGGTCAACCTGATACATTCCTTTAGTGGTGTCTCCTGATTCCCCAGCGAGGTGATGAAACCACATGTTAATGTAGTACAAGCTCCTGGCCCAGGAGCTCAGAGAGCCGCACAAGGAGTGCCCTTACTGATCACAGCTCTGCGGTGCCTGGAGCTGTTCTGAGGGCCCCCTGGGTACACACGACCCTCTCACAGAAGACTGTGTGCAGGGTGAGAAGCACATATGATATGGAAGTCACGCTGGGTGTGGCTGATATGGGGAATGGGGGAAGGGCAGGGGCCTGGAGTTGCATGTTATAATTTTGGATTGCTGGAGGGAAGAACAAGAATGTGATGTGATCTGAAAGCTCTTGGGGAAGGCTGGGGCTGAGAGAAAAATATTCCCACAGCCCCCCTAATGCTCAGAGAATTTTGTAGCCGGTGTTTATTTAGGTGAAGGGGGTGGAGAATGAGAGACCCCAGGGACATTCCCAGTCTAATCTGCCTCAATGGATGCTGAAGGCTCACCATACTTGTGATTATAGTTTCCCTAGAAAGTGTGGGCAAAGCCATTCTCAAGTGCTACCACACAGCTTTATTTTCACACGGGAGGAACGGCTGAGCACGAGAAGGAAAGCCCTCAGCAAAGCAAGTACTTCTAGGGAGTTATGCTTGGCTGACTGAAGAGGAAGAGCATCACCAAACCTCACCTTTTTAAAGACATGATTAAATTAAAATGAGGCGGTTAGAGTGAGCTCTATTCCAATCTGACTGTCCTTATAAAAAGAGGAAACTTGGACATGGGCAGACACAGGGGTGTGCACACAAAGGCAGGCTGCGTGAGGCCTGGGCGCACAGCAAGGAGCCCAGGCCAGCGGCCTCAGAAGAAACCAACCCTGCAGACACCTTGATTGTGAACTTCTAGCCTCTACAACTTCAAGAAAATAAATTCTGATGTTCAACCCACCCAGCATATGGTATTTGTTATGGCAGCCCTGAAAACACAATATTGTTCCTATACAGTACCACAGAAACAAGCCACCACCCGTAACATTTACATACTGGAGGATGCATTCTCAAGTCTAACTCTAGTCAGCAGAAGCACATCTCCACTGCCCCCGTGGCGAGTGCTATGGCCTGTTTTCCTCCTATTTAGCACTGGAAGAGGTTCAGAAAAAAAAAAAAAAATCTCACTTCTATGGCAATGGCCCCATCAGCAGGATGTTCTTGTAAGGTGTATGGAGCTTCTGGTCCAGGCTCAGGGAGTAATAATACAGTAGTTAGAATACCTTGCTTGTGGCTGCTGGGAAGGTTACATCATTCAAATAGCAGGGACTCTTCAGACAGGTGAATAATACAGATAGGGAGGATGAGGTGGTATCTCCTCCAACTCTCAGGGGAAAGCAAGGCTGTATGTAATGAGGGGTCGGGAGAGGGGATGGGGAATGGCCATACTGTTTGTCTGTACATAGAGGCTGCTTATATTTCAGGGTATTCTTTTGATTTTTTTTTAAAATAGATTTTATTTATTTATGCATACAAGAGCTGGGGTACATGCCAGAGGCTGGGGTTGGAGTGAGAGGATTCACCAGAGACAGAGTGTGGAGCAGAACAGGCAGATCAACTGAAATACATTGCTGAGGGGAGCAGCGGGTAAGGCAGGAGAGGTCTGCTGCGCCATGTGGGTCCCCTTCTTGGCCACGGATGGAACTCGCACCGCAGTGGCTGCGGTAGCCCCACAGTGCGGTGCTCAACCCCTTTTGCCATCGGGGAGGCCCTCCTTTTGATTTTTCTACCTGGGAAGGCATGCCCCACTGAGAGAGAGGCGAATCCCACACCTCTTCTTTTCTTTTAAGTTTGCACAGGTTTCCCCTAGAGAATTTCTGTTGTATATAACCTTTGGTAGGAAGCACCTTTGTGAGTTTTAGGTTTGCTGAGGCCAAAAATCTTGGTTCAGAACCCTAAACATTGACTATATTATGGCAGGTCCTCAAATATTTTGTTTAAAATGTTGACAAGAAAAAATCCCAATTCCAAGCAGGGGCCATAATATGTGAAGTTTTCAGGTTCTTCCCAGGTCTGCATGGGTTTTCTCTGGGTTCTACAGTTTCCTCCCACACTCCAAAGATATGCATGTGAGGCTCACTGGTGTGTCTCAGTTGCCCTTGTCTAAGTGAGGGTGGGTGGGTGGGTGTGAGCGTACCCTGCAACTTGTAGGCCTCCTGTCCAGGTGGGTGCCCAGGCTCTGGCCACCCACTACCCTGAGCCAGAATAAGCAGATTAGAAAATGAATGAATGAATATATAAATGATTGATTTAGTATTACAAGTGTTTGGGGATCTTTATTTAGACGTTTGGTGCTTTAAAAAAAGGATTTATTTATACATACAAGAACTGGGGTACAGGCCAAAGGTTTGGAGGGTAAGGAGTCACCAGACACAGAGTGGGGAACAGAACAGGTGGATCTACTGAAAAACACTGCTGAGGGGAGCAGCGGGTGAGGCAGGAGAGGTCTGCTGCACCATGTGGGTCAGCTCCCTGGCTGGGGACTGAACTCATATCATAGTGGCTGGCTAAAGCTTGTTAGCTCTGAGACTTTAACCCCTCTGCTACTAGGGAGGCCCTAGTGGTGTTTTGCGGCTGAGAAATATGCCATCAGAACTTAACTCCTGTTTATATCAGTCCAGTAGAACTGGTTTCATATATGCCATTTTTGAATGACATTGTGGACTTATTGTCGCTACCGCTTAGAAGAAATTTAAGATACTTCTCTCTTTATATTGTCCCTGAATCTTTTGTAAAGAAATAAACAATTTGGAAGAAAACTAAGGACAAGATTTATTTCAAATGCTCTGACTGGACTGGAAAATGGTCATTCCCAACGTTTCTAAGCCTACTGGCTTCGTCAGTGGTACCTATGTTGGTCACATTTCGCCATTCATCAGGATTCATCTTTGCTTACTTGCAGGAGTGTTATCTCTGGAAGATGACATTGGAGATGACAGCCTTGTGCTTAATGTACTGGATTATAGTAGCTGTCAAGGCTCATTAAAATTCCAGGAATGTAAGTAATTGCTCCTGCAGGAGCACTAGAGAATCAGGAGTGCTGACCTTCTCCCATACTTTAAACACAGAGTGAAAAACGCAATTAGAGCAGCTAGAAAACACTAAGATCTCTATAAATACAGAACTTTGCAATGAAAACAATATTCCATATTCATATTTGAGAACTCTAAAGAGTCTAATGCAAGGTCAAGCTAATAAAAACCACTTTAAAGTAAGATTTTTGCATTCTTTGTTGCAAAACTGAGGGCACAAGAGACTTGAATTGACAGTAGGTGTTTATGTCCAATTTTATTCGGCCCTGAAAGTTAGGAATAGGCACTGGTAATGAAGATCCAGAACTTTTCATCAAGAGATGGAGGGAAAGACCTGTAGACAAAATAGAAATGGCAGCATCTTCCTTAGTGACATGCTAAGGAAGGAAGTGGTTGGAGGGATTTTGTGCATCAACAAAGCTTTGGTCTAGCTAGGTCTCAATCTTTATTCTCTCTTTCCACAAACAAGATAATTCTACATTTAGCACAAAGCCTATATTTTTGTGCCTACTTAAGTATACCCTTTTGTGTGTGCACCATAAGGTTGTGCTCACGTTGGTAGTGAGTTGTGAATAATGCTCACTATCTCTGTCATTTCAACTATGTGAAATTGTTCCTTATCTCCTCTATATTCAAATCCCCATTTCCTCTTCCTTCCCCAATCTAGTTGAGTGGATTTTCTCAAAAGTCAGCACAGATTTGTATCCCAGAGTCCTGTGGTGCCACCCAATTCTTCCCCATCGTATTCCTCTTCCTTTTCTTTTTGTGTTTTGGTACTAGCTTTTCTTTGCCAGATTTTCAACATCCAACTGGCAAGATACTCTGCTCTTTGCATAAAAAAGGTTAACAGCAGCTGTCAGAGGAAGAAGAAAGTATGGGACTGTGTGAGAATAGAGAAAAAGTGAGGCACACACACACACCCCCCCCTCAAGTCCAGTCCCAGGAGGGACACACATTTATTTTCAGGGCTCTGCAAGTCTTTTTTTACTGGCTTGCTGGTCTTGCCTCTCTTTGCTTCTCATACTCTGCTGCTCTTAAGTTTTTGGACAACAGTTCAGCATTGGCGCTGAGGAAACAAATTTAAACACCACAGAAAGAAGAAAACCAGATCAGAAACATTTAGGTTGGGAACCAGAACAAAGTCTGCTGCTCCACAAAGAACCATTTTTCTTTTTTTCTAGTCTTCTCTCCCTGCTGCCCCTTATCCTGTGCCCCCAACAGCTCCTGTGTCCGTTTGGCTCCCTTGTGTGGTACAACGATCTGTGCAAATGCATTCAAGAGAGAAGAAAGCAATGTCCTGCCCGGTGACTGATGATTGATGCACTCCCTGAGTGAGGGAGATGACTTTCAGGTTCTGTGCCCAATAATGTCTCAGCATTAACACCCCCGATTCTCCACCTTCAAAAGAGAGGAGTAAAAGCCAATGAGTGATTGATCAAAATCGAGAAAACAAATGGAAGAAGGAATCCAAGGAGAGGACAAGGTCTAAGCCAAGTTTTGGAACAATACTTCCCTGAAAATTAAAAATGGGACTGAGTGCTGGGAAAGAGAGCTGGAATCCAAAGCTCTATGACCCACAGAGTGGGCTGGCTGATACAAGTTCATTCCAGTGTGGTCAGCCCCTGGTGGGAGGCTGGCATTCATAATGGAAAAAAAGGATTTGTACTCTAAGGAGAAATTCCATTTTTAGCTTTATAGCGGAATCTGCCTATCAGTTAAATTGCTTCAAAAAGTTCAATAGGAGACTGGTAGTAGGGTATATTTCTGGTTTTGTTTTAAATTAAACTATCATTGACATACTACAAAATGCAGAGATCTTTAAGTGTATAATCTGATGAATTTTGATAAACACATATATCCATAGCCATCTCCCCAAACAAAACAGTGAACATTTCCATCGCCCCAGAAAGTTTCCTGTAACCCCTTTCAGTTGATTCCTATAGGCAACCGTGTTCTAATTTTTATTATTATAGACTAGTTTATCCTGTTCCTGAATACAACATAAAAAGGATCATATATTAATCACATATTGTCTTGTATCTGACTTACTTGTTCGGATAATGTTTTTGAGATTTATTTATAAAGTTACTTGTATTAGTACTTTATTCTTGTTATTGCTGATTATTATTTCATTATATGATATGTAGTAATTAAAAAAAACCCAAACTATTCTGTTAATGAATATTTGGGATGCTTCCAGTGTGGGGTTTTAATAAATAAAGCTGCTATAAACATAAATCTTGTGTCTTTTGTGGACACAGGTTTTCATTTCCCTTGAGTAAATAATTAAGAATGAGTTGCTGGCTATAGGACAGATATACACCTAACAGTTTTCCAAGGTCTTGTATCACTTTAAATTCTCACTAGCAATGTATCAAAAGTCCAGTTGCTCGATACTCTTACCAACATTTGGTAATGTCAGCCTTGTTCATTTTAGCCATTTTCATAGGACTGTAGTATTATCTCATTGTGGCTTTCATTTCCAAACATTTTTTCATATATTACTTTATCTTCTTTTGTGAAGTGTCTGTGCAAGTCTTCTGTCCATTTTTTAAAAAAGTATGCATTACTTTTTAAAAACCACTATGTAATGAATTACCAAAAATGCATTGGTAATTCAGCTTGAAACAATGCCCATTTATTTATGACTCAGTTTCCATGAGTGAGAAGTTCAGGGTTGGCTTTGTCAGTTTTTCCGAGGTAAATTATTTTGTGCTAATTAAGTGAAATAATTTTTTGGTAGAGATTCTTTCAGGCTATGTAACTTTGCTGCTCTTCAACCAACTTTCATGGGCTGTTTGCGCGTTCATTGATGATTCTTGATCAAATCAGTTATTAACATGATGGTTGCCAAACAATGATTTTTTATTTCCATTATTCCTTCTACCTCTATTAGCTGCCTTTTAACTACAGGATACAGCTTTCCTTTGCCCCCAATTAATTTATCCATTTAGTTATTTATGCAAGCATAGATATACAGAGTTCTATTTTAATCAGAGACTTTAATCTGTTACTATCACTGGGAGACGCCTCCATCCTTCTGACATAACCTTACCATTCCTGAAGTACTTCATTAATTTATAGCATAAGCTATTTTGGATTAACGTACATTGCCACACAGCCCTACACTCAGGCATGTCTCTAAGGAGCTCTGGTTCCTTTTGGAAAAGAGCATCTAGAAACCAAGATCTGGTTGCTAGGTGAGCAACTTGTTACTGGTGTGTTACTGCTTCTAGGTCACATATACATACACAGAGAAATCTAAATCTATTTATCTACTGAAAACACAAGTCCATATCAATACTTCCGACAACAACCTAACAATCACAGGATATGACTTCACCCTTTCTATGTTTGCGACTACTTTCTCCTATAGTGATAAACCTGGTTCACGATACCCTCAGTACATTTACTCATTTGCTCAATTCCCTTGTATGTAACCAATCTCCCACCCATGTATGCCACCGTTTTGGTCCTGGCTATCGGTTTCATATAAGCTGGATTTCAGCCCTGGCCTTGCCAATAATGCTGGCCATATGGGTTGAATTCTTGGCTCTAACCTACCGAACATGCCAGCTGTGCTGGCAGAATTCTTGGTCCCATAGAGGTACCAATCCTTGAATCCAATTACAGGTCAAACATGCCAGCTGTTGACCAAATTCTTAGCCTCTATCCTGCTAGTCATTTCAGCTACATCAGTCAATGTCTTGGTCCCAGCCCCACTGACCATGCCAGTTGATTAGTAGGTCACCATAAAGGAGAAAGGACAGGCTAGCTGCTGCTATTGTGTATTTTGTTTTTGTTTTTAAAGCATATGACTGTGTGTATTTAAAAGAAATGGAATGTCTGCATTCTGGTAACTACTAGAGACTGAGTCCTTACATCTATTATTGCTTAATATATGACATTTTCTTCTGAGACTATTGATATGCAGGGAGTCTTGCCTATAGATTTTCAAAAACTTGAAAATCTATTATTTATATTAAAAAATATATCAGATATATGATAATTTGTACAGCAATACTTAGGATTTCCTATAGAATGGTTTTTTATTGATGCTATTATGATATTTAGATGTTAGGAAAAAAATAGGTCTATGAAAACTAACTGTTACACATATAATAGAAGATGTTGAAGATGCTTGGAATTTGATTTGTTCTGTGGGGAACAAAATTGCTTTCACAGTTACAAAATCAGAGGCAAAAAGAGCATTTCTCAAAATAAGCATCCTTTCAGGAAAAAAAAAACCACTAAAAATACTGGGTGTAAAAGGGACATACCTCAACATAAGAAAAATGATAAATGACAAACCAATACTCAATATCAAAATCAGTGATGAAAGTTCAAAAGCTCTTCCCCTAAGATCAAGTATAAGACAAGGGTTCCTACACTCACCACTTTCATTCATTTCAGTTTTGAAAGACCTCACCAAAATAATCAGACAAGAAAAAGAAATAAAAAGTATTCATATAGGAAAGGAAAAAGTAAAATTGTCTTTGTTTGCAGATAGTATGATCTTATATACAGAAAATATTAAAGATATATAGAAAATATTAAAGATTTTAAATATTAAAGATTTGTATATAGAAAATCTAAAAGAAAAATATTAACTATAAATACAAAATATATGATATTATATATAAAACATATTATATATAGAAAATATGTTTGTGAGAAAGAACAAATTGCTGCTAGAGCTAGCCAATGAAGACCATAAAGATGCAGTATACAAAACTGACATACAGAAAACAGTTGTGCTTCTATATACTAACAACAAAGCATTTAAAAAAGAAATAAATAAAACAATCTCATTCAGAAAATAATGTACTCAGGAATGAATTTAATGAAGAAGGTGAAAGATTTGTATACTAAAAGCCATAAGACTTTGGTGAAAGAAATGGAGGAAGACACAGCAGCTGGAAGAATATCCTGTGTTCATGAATCAGAAGAATTAACATTGTTAAAATGTCCACATGACCCAAAATCAGCTGTAGATTCAGTGCAATCTTATTAAAATTCCAATGGAATTTTCACAGAAATAGAAAAAACAATCCTAAAATTTTATTGGGAATACCAAAGATGCAAGTAAACCAAGCAATTCTGAGAAAGAACAAAGCTGAAGGATCATGCTTTCTGATTTTGAACTACAACAAAGTAATTGTCATCAAAACAGTATGGTATCAGCATAAAAAAAGACACATAGATGAGCTGAAAAGAACTGAAATTCCAAAAATATACCACTGCATAACAAATATCCAAGAATGCCAGTGAGGAAAGAATGGCCTCTCAAATAAACAGTGCTGGAAAAACTGGATAACACATGCAGAAGAATGAAAATAGACCCCATCCTGCACCACTCACAAAAGTGAACTCAAAATGGATCAATGATTTAAATGTAAAACCTGAAACCATAAAATTCCTAGAAAAAAACATAGGGAAAAAGCTCCTTGACACTGGACTGGACAGTGACTTCCTGGACATGGCGCCAAACACATAAGCAACAAAACCAAAAACGGTTTGATGGAATGACGTCAAACTAAAAAGCTTCTGCACAAGAAACGAACCAATCAACAAAATGAAAAGGAAATCTATGGAAGGGGAGAAAATATGTGAAAATCATATATCTGATAAGGGGATAAATTTGAAATCTGTATCAAAATCTTAAGACATCTCAGCAGCAAAATAACCAAACAATCTGATTAAAAAATGGACAGAGGAATTGTTTTCCAAAGAAGACATATGAATGACCAATAGGTTCATGAAAAGGTGCTGACATCGCTAATCATCAGAGAAGTGCAAATCCACAGTGAGATGTCACATTACATCCGTTAGAATGGCTATTATCAAAAAGACAAGAGTAAGTGTTGGCAAGCATGTGGAGAAAAGGGAATCCTGGTGCACCATTTGTGAGAATGTAAATGGTGCAGTCACTATAGAAAACAGTATGGAGGTTCTTCAAGTAATTGAAAATGGAATTATCAAAGGATCCATCAACCCCACTTCTGGATATATCTCCAAAGGACTTGAATTCAGGCTCCGGTAGAGATATTTGTACTCCCATGCTCACTGCGGCTTTATTTAAAGTAGAAACAACATAAGTCTCTGTCAAGATGAATGAGCAGATGACGTCTATGTTACCAGACTGACTCTTGCTCACCACTACTTCTGCTCACAAGTCAGTTCATGATCTCGCTGGGTTCCGCTATAAATAATGAGCTGTTTTTTCTTTTGCTTTCAAGATTTCCCGTTAGTCGTTGACCTTAAGCATTTTAAATATGAGGTATCTGTCTGTGGATGTCTTCATGTTTATCCTAGTTGGAATATATAGTCATGCATCACTTAACAATGGGATACATTCCGAGAAATGATTGTAAGGAGATTTTGTCATTGTATCAACATCATTAAGTGTAGTCAAACAAAGCTCTATGTTATAGCCTACTCTACTATCCCGAGGCCATAAAGTATAGCCTGTTGTTTTGTGACCTGTTAATGACTAAAACATTAAGTTAGGCATGATGCTGTGTGTGTGTGTGTGTGTAATGGAATATTAATTAACCACGAGAAAGAAGGAAATCTTGCTATTTGCAACAACTTGGATGAAACCTGAGGGCTCAGTTAAATCAGTCAGATAAAGACAAATACCGTATGGTATTATTTATATGTGGAATCCAGAAAAGCTAAACTCAGAGAAGCAGAGTGGTTGTTAGGGGGTGCTAAAGGTTAGGGAGTGTGGGATGTGGGGAGATATTGGCCAAAGGACACAAACTTTCAGTGGATCTAATTACCAGGATCTAATGTGCAGATGCTGTTTACATCTAATGTTACTGTTTATACATTTGAAAGATGCTAAGGGAAAAGACCTTAAATGTTCTCACCATAATAATAAAATGGTATTTATGTGATAGATGGAGGAGCTAGCTAGTGCTATTGTCAGAATCACTTCGTAATATATAAATGCATCAAATCAACACAGAGTATGCCTTAAACTCACACAATTTTATGTGTCTACCTCAACACAACATACAACTGAGGGAAAAATTCAGATTTCAGGACTAGAAAGTGTGATGTTCTTACTGACTACTGGTTTGCTATAAGGATACTACAAAGTACTTGACTAATCACATAATTCTATAGACAGTGCCTGAGAACTGACTTCTGACTTTACCTTATTTCTTTTTAACTTCATTTTCCCTTGATTGTTAGAATCATGAAGACAGGAATGCAGAAGGGAGAAATGTTCTTTAGGAGCTTTGGATATCCTCTATCCAATCTGAAAAGCACTCAGAACCACTCATTCAATTTAGAGCACTAGATTTAGAACTGAATTTCCGATTACTGACTTTATCCTTTTGAAATAAGTGCTTATTCAACCTTAAAGCTGAACAAATATAATACTGTGACTGGAACTTCTAATTTTATGTGGTAACAAGTAGAAATATATAATGAAAATGAGAAAAAAGTTATTTCAAAGAGACAAAATAATGACTGTTCTTTCATGTATACAAGATACTTAAAACAATCTTTTTTTTGGTCATAAAGTATGATTTGGTTCAAATTAATTTAACTGTTGGAACTTGACAAGATTGCCACTAGAGGTTAAGGTTAAGTGGCCTTAAATTCATAATTTGAACAATATACGCTTGGTAAAAAACAACAAGTAACAGAAAAACCAAAGGAATAGGACCCAAATACTTAAGCCTTTAAAATCTAACTAGTGGGCCTTTCTGGTGGCACAAGAGGTTAAGTCTCAACACTATGGAGCTATCCATAGCTACTACAGCATGACTTCGGTCCCTGACCCCCCAAGGTAGCCCACATGGTGCAGCAGACCTCTCCTGTCTCAGCCACTGAAATACACTGCTGTGGATGTACCTGTTCTGCTCCCCACTCTGTCTCTGGTGAATCCTCTCACTCCCTGCATCTCTGGCTTGCACCCCAGCTCTTATATACATAAATAAATCCTTAAAAAAATATAACTTGCATATATCTGTTCACCTGCAAACTAAAATACTTAAAGTATATGCATTAACTGTGAGTAGTCAAACCCAATCCACTCAGTATACGGTGGCTATCTGATACTGGTCAGTGTGTATAAAGTCATAATACAGAAAATGTCTCCAAATTAGGACACTTTGACCTAAGAACATTATTATGTTCCAATAACTATATGAGCCATTGCACTGGTGACATGCTGGAAAGTTAAAGTTTATTGTTGCAGGGAAATCATGTTATACAACACAGCAGTGTAGGAATAAGAGAGTCATAGGAGACTTATAAATGTTTCCTCGCCTCACTGTAAAGTCCAATACAATCACTTGCAGCTATGAGCAAGATTATACATGAGTGTGGTCTTTCTATCATCTGCACCTGCACATATCTTCAATGTCCCACCTGGCTGCAACTTTCTGAAACTAAGGAAGTGGTGTGTTCAGTGTAACCTTTGCAAAACATACATTTATATGAAAACTCAACTGGTATCTCTCCCAAACACATTAGGGTCCAACTCCTTAAGCTATATGGAATAAATGTGAAAATTTAAAACCCAAACTACTTGCATTTACATTGAAGGGCAAAACCAGCTGTCAGAAAAGTTTTAGTTGAAAATTTCCAACAACTTTTATGTAGTTGTTGAATACTTGACCTAAGAACCAATGACAACTCCTTGAGTAGAATGAATTCTATTTGCTAGTGTCAATGCCAGATTCATGGAGATACTACAAGGCTTCCTGCCCAAGAGTTGGCAAGAAGACTTGACAAGAAACCAAGGGGATCTCATGGAGCAGAAGATGGTATATGGCACAAGTGTTATGCGGGAAACCTGGACCTGGAATTCCAGTTATGTGGTTCTGGAAGATAACACAGAGCAATTAAATATGTGGTCTTCATAAACAGAGAAGCTGTTTAGAACTGAACTTCATAAAATTTTTTTCTTAGCGTTAGCCACTTTGTGTATAATAGCTTACACCACTGTAAGCTATTTCTTCAAAGACTTTGGGTGTGGAGTCTCGCTGGTTATTGACATCAACTGTTAGATTAACAAAAGCTACTGAAAGGCACTGAAGAACCATCTTTGGAAGTCAAATAAATAATCAACTAAGTACATAACAAACATTTTCTGCATGCATAACATTGTGCCAGATACTTTAGAAATAGTAAATCATGCTCGTGGTAGTGAAGAAACTTATATCTAGTTGGAGAAGTAAGAACCACAAATATGAAATAGCAAATAATAAGCTAAGCAGAACTCACTAGAATTCACCCATTCCTTTTACGTTACCGAGCAAGTGCCCAGCATCTGACAAGGTGCTAATATTACATGTTTCCTGTCCTCAACAGACACTCTAGAATGGGGGCAGATAGAAAACAAGCACAGTTGTTATAATTACACTAAAGAAACCCTGAAGAGGGGATGGCACATTCTATATACAATTTTGGGAAAGAATGCACAGAAAAAATAATCAGTGAGCTGACATAAAAAACCAGACTCCTACTTAGACATTCCCTCGGGAGAAAAGGTAAGGAGGTAGGGAAAGGCTACCAGGCATAATGATGAGCATGAACAAAAAGGCAGAAGTATAAATACTTCAGCAGTTTAACAGTTGAAAAAACTGTAAGTAGTTAGGAGTGCTTCAAAGATAGTATGAGAACAGATATGTGTTTAATAATTAGACCAAATGAAAGAAGTCCCTGTATGATATGCTAAGGACTATGAATTTTATCTTAAATCCGTCTGCCTTTTTCTTTTATCTCTCTGATTCATTCAATAAATATTCATTGAGCAAATGCTAAGCATTGTTGACATATATTTATTGACTAGGTACTATATGTTAGGTACTATTCTTGGTATAGGGTATATGGCACTGAAAAAGATAGAAAAGTCCATTGTCCTTTTCTCAAGGGGATAGTAATAGAGGAGCATAGTGGCAGTAAAATGTACTGGACACAGAGCTGATTAACACAAATGTCAGCAGAAGACTTTACTTCTCCCATATAAAACATAAGCAACAGACAGATACAATAAAACACATGCATATTTGGCAGTGATTCATAGTTTATGTTTCTTGGACTTTAAGAACTAAAATAAAATCATTTTTGTATTTCTAGAAATCATCTTCCTCAACAGCCTGCATTATCCCCTTAATTCTTACTTGGAATGAGGTGGAAGAATATTGGTTAGTTTTTCTCTATCAATCTTTAGCAGCTATGGAGAAGCTTATAGTAGGTGGCGTTAATTGCTATATTCCTTTGCAGGTGTCTAAGCCATGAGTTTCCCAGGGAATACCGCTGAAAATACAATTTCATGGACCTCAAATAATAGTTTCAGTAACTGAAGCACATTTTCAAGCAAGGGGGAAAACGTGATAATATTAACGGAATTCAAGTAAGCAGAATTGTTTTGATGATCACGGTATTTTGGCCGTAACAATGGAAAGACTACCAATGAATTCCTAGTTTTATTTACTTAAACTTTCTGAAAAATTCTCAGTCTTTGAAATGGAAAAAGTACTGTTTAATAATGTTTTTCAAATATGCCTATATGAACTTAACATTGTTTTTCCAAGGGGGTAAAAATCCTCAGGGTGAGACCAAGAAAAAAAAATTCAAGTTAAGTATTTTTCAAGTTCAAGTTAGAGAATTACCTGTTCCTGGGTCATCTTCTGCAGCTCATTCTCCCAAGCTGCCTGGTCATCGTCCAAGTCATAGGAAGCTGGTGGAGTCAGCCCACGAAGGATCAGGGGGTCACGGTCATGGCAGAGGGCTGTCAGGTGTCCAATATACAACTTTAATTTGCTTCTATTTTGGTCAAGTTCTAAGAGGGGCTGGATGATCTGAGGTGAAAAAGGGAAGATAGTCAAGATCAATCTGAAACAAGAACTTCAAATATTTTCATGCTTCCCAAGTCAAAGAAAATTAACCAAAGACTAAAGCTCTTCCAGTTGCTCCTTAAATCTTTAGGATGACATAAAGAAATCGTTCCACATGCTTGCAAATTTACATTGTCACACCCAACCACCACTCTCGGGGAGAGAGGGACTGTTGGCTTAGTGTGTCGACACAAGACTGAGAGTTCTGTATTTAGGCAGGAGATTAGGCACAGGACTAACTTGTTTTTATAGAGATGACATTCCTGATACAGAAAGATTCCAGTTACACCACAGTTTCTCTTCCCATTTATTTATGAGTAGATTATAAAGAATTGCTAGAGAAATTTGCTCATCTGAGAGTCTGGACAACATATATTTCATGTGTTCCTCCACCTCCTAGAATGGAAGAAAAATTCTGTCTCTGGAGAAGGTGCATGTTTTTCTTGGCCAAGAGATGCGATGAGGAAGTCATTTCTAAATCTGCCTCATCCTGGCTTAAGCTACTCTCATTCATTACACAGAAGCTATTAGATAGTCTTTTAAAACAGCAATTGATACATTCTTAAAAAGCACTAGCCACCTGACCCACAGCCAAGGACTCAGAAATTCTCTCAGTTGTAGCATTGGTCTTGTTTTTCTTGACAAACAGACCTGCTTTAATTTTATTTTTCTATTCCTGTTAGCCTGGGTGAGTAACTATGCCTTTGACTCTGGAAGCAGACTAAATGCCAGATGACTTATGTCCCAGATTTTCATTTGTCAGCTCTCAAGACAATAGTCTGGCCAGGTACATGGTAGCTGGTCAAAACCCGGCGTGTTTAGGAAGAGTTGGGCCAGCGCTCACATCTCAGAGCACTGAAATGTTAGAGCAGCATCTGCTTGATACACAGCAGCTGTGAGAGAGGCAGAACCCTGCCAAAATGCTGGCAATGCTCAAAATGTTCTCAGGGCTTCCAAGGCAGAGGTCTGCACCTGTTGCATATCACTAGGCTGGCACTTTTCATCAAGAGGTCACCTCTGATCCACCTAATGAATAAGGAGCTCGATAATCTTCAGGTCAACAGGGCCGGGTATTACTTTTAACAGTGACAGTCATTTCTCTCTAGCCTCCCCCGAGGACTGCTCCTGCCGCTTGCCTTTCTTTCTTTCCAAGAATTTAAACGAATTAACATTTTATATTTTTATCATGGAAACAATACATATTTTATGAAGAAAACTTTGGAGGAAAAGTATAAAAGAAATAATCAAATAGCTTAGAGGTATTTGAGAAGTAAACACCTGCAACATTTTGCTGACTTTCTTCCAAGTTTTCTGTAACAGTATCATACTTCATCTTTCACCTGATATACTAATTGTCCATTTAACATTGTATCATGAGAACTGTGTCTGGAAAATTAGAAGTATTTCCTTTGGTCTAATAATATTTCCATGAAATAATTAAAAGAGAATAGTCAGGGCTTAGTGGCTAAAACAATCTCTAGTTTACTAAAAAGATCAGAATTTAGGGGGGCCTCCCTGGTGGTGCAAGCGCTTAGTCACAGCACTAGGAAGCTATCCACAGGGAGCAGATCCACATGGTGCAGCAGACCTCTCCTATCTCACCCACTGCTCCCCTCAGCAGTGTATTTCAGTGGATCCGCCTGTTCTATTCCCCACTCTGTCTCTGGTGAATCTTCTCACCCTCCATACCTCTGGCCTGTGCCCTAGTGCTCATATGCATAAATAAGTAAATCTTTTTTTTTTAAAAAAGATCAGGTTTAAGCCCATGTAGTATAATATAGAAGAGCATGCCTAAACCAACCAGAGACTATGAATCAATTTAGCATTATTTCTAATTTTTACACACATACACAATTTTAGAAGTAAAAACACTTTGGATGTACTGTGAAAGCCTCTTAGGCTCTTGTAAGAGACCCATAACTGGTGGGATCATGGTGCCAATTTGGGGCTGGCCTTTCCTACCTATCAGAAGCACATCAACACCGTCAACCACAAAGACTGTTTCGATTTGGAGATATGGAGTATGGGGAAACTGGACAGTTTTTCACTACGGATTTCTCAAAAAGAATTGTATTTTATTTCTCACCATGTTTACTCATTATAGAAAATTTCAAGGTGAAATATTTACATGCATGTGCATCTCATCCTTCAATAACTAAACTGTAGTTATGATTTTATTACCACCTCCCTCATGCCTTCCAGTAATGCAGTACCATTTCATTATCCTTTAAAAAAATATACCTTGGCCTTCTCTATTTTTTCACAAACACTGGTTAAAAACACTCTTGGGATTTCTCCCTACTGGGTTTGTACAACTTATTTCAGTGGGAGCGGGGCAGTCATCACCTCTGGGCTCCAGGGCTTGCTTGTAGCTTAGGCAGTTACTATTTGGATTATTAGAAAAATGACATTGAATTGTAAGGGAATAATGTGATAAACGGTAGAAAAGGAAAGGTTGCATTTCTTATAGTAAAATAGAATTTAGAAGGCTAGTAGCTCACTACTGCATGACTAGGGATGAAAAAATGGACTTTTTAGGTTCCTACTCTTAACCAAAGATGAATTTCAGACTAATTTAAACACATTTCAAGTTGAGGTGCTAAGTGATTAAAAAAAATGTTTTGTACTGTGCAATTTTTGCAGTCCAACTGAAAACTTAAATGATATTTTTTTCCCCCTTTGTACTCTATATAATAGCTAAGATGCCTGTTTTCTCTTCTGTGTTAAAGGTTTTTTTTTTTTTTTTGTTTGTTTGTTTTTTTTTAACTAAAGGCCTTACTCTGTGGAACTATATGAAACCACCCAACTAGCAAAGTTCCCAATCAAATCTATCAGTAAAAATAAATAAATAAATAAATAAATAAATAAATAAATAAATAAATAAATAAATAAATAGTTTGGTCTCTCTGGGATACATCAGCCATGTCAATCATGGGGGAAATGCTCTTATCTCTTTTTTCTGCCTCTCTAACTAGGACAGTCACTTAGAAAAGAAATTGTGCTTCCCACAAGGTAGAACTGTCACTGCCTTATCTCAAGAGGGAAGAGGGACACTTGCCAAGTAGAAAGAGGATGCCTTACAGGATCTGTAAGTTATCTGTTTGGTCCACATGCTACTTCTATACATTGGCAAAGAGTTCTACCAAAAATCATCAGAAATGTGGTGAGGTCACATTAGTTCCATAGCTGTGCAGAGCTACAATTTTATATCTTTTTTGGCACAGGGAAGAACTTAAAATATGAGCTTGTCAAGATTACCTCTACTGTATCAAATATAATGCCCAAAAGGCAAAATTTCTCCAAACCTACATTTGCCAAGTTGTTCTAAGGAAAAGAATTTACATTATAAAAAGGCTTAAGAGATTTTTGTTGTTGTTGCTGATTTACTGGGAGCTTTATTTCTTTTTGGGAGGGTTTATATTGCTTATGTTTAGATGCTTAATTGGTTTCAGAGGCCAGCATTTGATGGTATATGGTGACAAAGGACAGAGATCTTCTGAAGGTATTTTAACCTCCTTTCCACTAAATTAAGGTTAGATGACTAAAGGTCTTTTGCTTCCAAAAGACAGATGAGTTGCTCCTGTACTGTTTGATACAAACAGTAACTTGAAGATGAATGAAGGCATGAAGCTAACTCATTGCCTGAATTGGCTACAAATTCTTTTTGTTCTTTCTATCCACTGAAGTTTTCAGAGGCAGGTTCAAATATCCATATATTAACTACATAAATGCTAGTGTAGTTTTAATTTCTTCATTGGGCTACCCTGAAACTGCTGTTCCCCCAACATATGAACATCAAGAAAGTTCCAGAACAACTAACAGATTAACTTTTCAGAGACATTATTTGCTTTAGGCATTTTGGTCCAAAGGCCCCAGCAGAGGGCCTCTGAAAGGTTAAGTAAAGGAGGGAAGGGAATAAACATCAATGTGGCTTCAAAGTCTCTCCCCACCTAACCCATCCCCCCCTCAAAAAAAATCAACTAAGTTTAGCTTCTAGGTCAATTACAAAAGTGAGCAGTCTCTTCACAAGGGTTGGGAGTTTTGTGACATATTCTTGCTTAAATACAATTGTATTGTGAAAGAGATTTTTTTGAAAAAAACATAGTAAACTCACAATGTTTTGGTTACACTGGTTAGGCATACTATATGTCAAATCCATATATATTAAAACTAATAAATTATGTAATTCACTTAATCAACATTTAGTGAAAGTCTTTTTGCCATGCCATATCCAGTTTTAGTTGACTGGGAATATTATGAGTAAGATGTGGTCCTACACTACACCAAAACCAAAAAAAAAAAAAAAAAAATCATGAAAGCCTGTTGAATGTATTTAAGAATTAAAATATATCAATTTATTACCTTTGTCTTAACTTTAATTTTGAAGTTTACTTCAGGCAAACCCTAAATTTTTTAAAAATTAATTTGTTTATGGATATTTTACATCATTGTTCATTTTTGTACAATACTTGTTTTCTCCTCTCAGGTGTAGTCCCTGTAAAATTTCCACCACCAATTCACCTGTGACCATCACCATAGTTCCTTGTGCTCCTTCCCCCTCCCTTGCAGAATGTCTTTGATTCACAGTTGCCTTTTAATTTTATTATTATTATTTTTCTGATCCTTTATTTGGTTCTCCTATATCCTTCCTGTAAGTGAAACCATCCAATACTTTTCTTTTTCCTTCTTATTTCACTGCGCATAATTTCTTCTACCTCCATCCAAGTTGCTACAAATGGCAGGAGCTTATCATTTTTGACAGCCGAATAGTACTCTATTATGAATATATATAACACATCTTCTTGATCCAGTCATCTATTTTGGATTGTTTCCATATCTTACCTATTGTAAATAGTGCTAGAGTAAATTTAGGGGTGCAGGTATCCTTTTGGATTAGTGTTTCTATGTCTTTTGGGTAGATTCCTAGGAGTAGAATTACTGGCTCATACGGTAGCTCCATTTTCAGTAGTTTGAGGAACCTTCACTTTGCTTTCCATAGTGGTTGGACCAATTTGCATTCCCACCAGCAGTGTAGAAGAGTTCCTTTTTCTCCACATCCTTGCCAACATTTGTTGTTGCTGTATGTGTGTGTTTTGGTTTTTTTTCATATGTGCTATTCTCCCTGGTGTAAGGTGCAAACCCTAAACTGTTAAACCTCTTTGTCTTGACTTGAAGTTATAATATTCAGTAAGATTATTTTTTTTATTCTTAGTGGTCTCTGAGCTTCAGCCTCTTAATTAAGCCTTCTCAGATGAACCACAAACAGTAGAATAAATGTTTTAGTCCTTACTATCTTTTATCCCAGCAAAAAGAGAAAATATATATTCAAGAATAGCCCTCATCTTACACTCCTGTACGAGATACACTGGGTAAAAACATGACGAGCAGGTCTGTATCCTCATTAAAAAACTCTAAGGAAGACAAAACTTCAGAACAGTTTGTAAGATAAACTGACATAATTTCCAACAAACAACAAATGTTGTTAATATTGAGAATCTGGAAGCTTTTGTTAGCTTTTAGACTTTGTGCTTAGCTAGAGGGCTACAGTCATTCAGAAAACTTTTAGTATAATGCATCTGCCTTTCTTTTGGAGGTAAGTCAATAAACTTCTAAAATTTCAAGAAAAAAATTGAAAGATAATCTAAAGTTAAAGGCAAGAAACTCAATGCTCCAAAACCTAACATCCTCTTCATAACTACTTTTAATGCGTTTCTATTTGACTGCCCAAGCAGATTTAATAGAATATGACTGTTCTACATATATCTTTCAAAACAAAAAATTAAAAATCAGGAGAAAAAAAGCAAATAAAATCCAAAGAGATAGGACGTATAACAAAAATAGCACTAAGTCCTTAGAAAATCAGTTGTCTACTAAGCAGGATTCTTTCCTCAACATCCCTTATAGATGACCTACTATTATTATTTAATTAGTGAAATATTTGAACCAAGAAGTCACTTAGGGCAAATTAACTTCATTTTCCTTTTTTCTTAACTGAATTTTAGTCAAGCTCCTTGGAACTCTCTTCTCAACTAGACCCTGCCGTCTGGGCTTCCGTGGTCATCTCCACATTGTTAAATCCCAGCAAGAGTTCTGCTCCGTCGGCAAATCAAGTATCACCCATACCCAATATCTGATCACCCTGAATATATGATTAGGCACCTCATCCTCCACCATCCTCCAGCTGATATCTGATTTTTTGGCTTCACACATAATTTTGTCAGGTTGGAGAACCCCCTTAACCCAGATGTCCTTGTTAGTAAGTGTCCATCTGTGACCCCTTTATCCTGCTCCTTAGCTATATATTCCTATTTTTCCTTGTTATATTCAGAGCTGAACACAATCTCTCTTTCCCACTGCAAATTCTCTGCAGTGGTTCCTACCTATCACAATGGTCCCAAAATAACATTTGCCTTACTGTTCTTTAACAAATGAGTGAATAATCTTTTCCTCATAACACTGGGTGAATGAGATGAAATGTAAATATTCAGTTACCATTAAGAGTTCAGATCGAGGGACCACTAAATCACTGAGATGAATAAAGTTAATCAGAAATTTTATTACTAACAGAAATATCTGGTGCTAAAAGTATAAACTCTAAAGGTGTCAGATTTAAAGAACTCTGTAGTTAGTTAAAGTGTAGGAAACTACGAAGGGCTATATGTAGAAATCATTTTTTGTATAATGTGATCATTTCCTCTTAGTTTTACAGTTCAGAAATCTGTTGTCAATTTTTTTATAAACATGAATACCATTTTAGCAAAACAAAATATACCCTATATCTTGATCCAGATATGGAGAGAAAAAAAATTCTTTACACTCAAAATTGTGAGAAAGGAAACAGGGTTTAGAAGAAAATGAATCAATGTCTGAATGATAGTGTTGCTAGTAGCATTTTTCTATTTATTCTTCATTCAGTTAAAACCACTCCTATCTTATGCAGATCATAAATACTATTTAAATGAAATTTAAGGGATGCAGAGAGCAGAATGTTGGGGGCTTTGCTGCTAGTTACAGAAGGAAATCTGCTGAGTTTATCTGTGCATATGTTGATGAAAAATGTTAAGGTTGTAGGCATTTCTTGTTGAGATACTTGTAAACACTGAAAATAAGATCATTCACCAATAGGAGGGCAGACAAGTATGAAGAAATAAAGACAGTGTAGATAAATGGGCGTGAAGTGGAGACAAAGCTATTAGGAGATGAAGAAGTTATTACAAGCTCACCAAAAAAGGGTAACTCTAGTATGCACCCAGAGTGATGGTCAGATGAGAGAAAGTGTGACAACTAGAATGGAGAAAGTCACCTACTCTGCTGGATTCAGAAATTCCAGGAGCAAGTATTCATTCCAAAATTCTTCTGTCTTGCTCTTAAGAGCTAATAATGATGGGGAAACATCTTCAATTAGTTCTTGGCTGTCGCTTGCCTCTCCACAAAAAAATCAGTTACTGTGTTTCAGTGAAAACTGTAAGGGCTATTAGTATGTGTATGTGTAAATGAAATATCTCAACGGCTTCCATACTACATAGCAAAGTTCCAGGGCTGTATTAAACACTTATGAATGAGAAATGAGGAAGGGAAAAAGTAGGCATGGGGGAAAAAGTAAAGCAAAAGAGGGAAAAGAGAGGTGCACGTTTTTCTTTGAGCAGGTAAGCTGAGACAGGCGACGTTTAATCTAAGGGAAAAACTACGTAGGTAGTTGGCCACAGGCAAAAATGGTGGCTTTCAACTCCTTGCATGCCTGCCTGGGCAGACACTCCAGTGTTGAAATTGACAGCTCACACTCCATTCTGATCCTTTGAGGTCTGGTGCCTCAAAGTACCTCTGCTATAATTGCTTGCTGCAGTCAAGCACAACAGCACTTCTTGGCATTATTACATGTCTGCTAGACAGATGGATCTGAAAAACAGCAATACGTTTGTCGCCTGCTGGGCAAAACACAGTAACAACCTTATCGCATTTCATTTTCTTCTTTCTCAAATGCAATGTGCCAACTGCACAGGGAGTAGGGGAAAAGCCAAGTGGAGCTGCACAGGGTAAACAAGGAATCTCCTAAGCATGACAGTGACAGTATCTCAATAAACAAGAACGTAAAAATAACACTCCTTACTATAGGAAGCACATCCTTTCACATCTTCTCATAATGTATAGGGATAGATAATCTATAATAGTAACTGTGAAGTTTGATACTTACCCTATACAAGGGCTTCCAAACAGAGGTCAGTCTCTGGAAGAGACTCTCCTGTGATTACCAGTTTTTTCAATGTCAGATTAAGGAGGTGTGTGTGTACAAGGGCACACACAGAGTAGGAGGAGCAGACAGAAAACTTGCCAAGTCATGTTATTATTTCAACTTCAGTCAAATCAAGAACAACAGACTCTTTAGAAGTTTACTGAAGAATGCTCCTAGTTTGTGGTCACTGAAAGTCACATTCTGTGTCTGAGGTCTTTGGTAGACGTGGCTCCTCATGAAACAAACAGAGCTTAACAAGAACTTGCCCTAAGAGGGTACAGATGGAAGGGAAGAAAGTGTCCCTATCACCTAGAATCTAGGGGAAACTATGAAAGTATCTCTAGCTGTGCATAAAGATCAGAAATGGGCATCTGTGTTATTTGGAGAAAGACAAGTTACATAGAGGAATTTGATCTCTTCATGTGAAAGTCGGAAATAGCCAGGAAACAAAGTGTGACAGGTTGGAAACATTTGTGAATTGATGTGTGTAAGAATGCACATGGATATGCTTGCAGTGGCCTGAGGGTGCAAGGGAAAGACAGGAGGAAAGACTGGCCCTTAGCCAGTGTCTCCAGCTTTAGCACAGCTTAATTTTCTCAGCAAATAAGAGTGCTCCACAAATTCTGCATAAGTGAGAGGATGAAACAATTTCTAAACACTGTAAGAGAGCACTACAAGAACTGAATCCAGTACCAGAACAAGGAGGCACAAAGGGTCTCTCCCCTTAACTTCTTCTTTCATCACAATAAACTGAAATAAAGCTGGCTTCTCAGTGAGCTAGCAGCCAGTTCCAGGAAAAACCTGGACAGAGTCCCTACCTCCACCCCATAAGTTTTGCTTTGCTTTGTATCCACACACTAGTCTTCCCTTCCCTTCCTCTTATACTTTCTCCCCCTCTCCTACCCATGTGAAGAATCCTTATTTTCACTCTATACACACCAACCAAAAATGTCTTATATTTGAGATAGTAAGGGGGATATTGGCTGCTCTGACAGAGTTGTCCTTCCTGGATTTATGTCTGCCACAGTCAATCAGGAAATCATATTTAAAAGGGAAATTCTTTCTGAAAATTTTATACACCATGAACAAATCCCATGGATTAACGATTTCCAGACATCACCCTTCACCTTGGGAGTAATCCAGGATTTGGGTGGAAAAAAAAAGATTTGGGAAAAACAAAAATTAGGAAGACTGTTTTCTCTACCAATTTTCTTTATTTGAAAATCAAACCTCCCATATAGTCACTGAGTTGATTCATCCCTACATCCTGAAACTTTATATCGCTTAGTATAACACAAACTCTGCAGAAACCACCATTTCAGTATTACTAATCTTTGGTGCTGAAGCAAAGCTTTATTATTTGAGGATCTAAAAATGACTATGACAAAAGACGCTAAGCATAGAAATACAGAAATCCTGCAAGTTGTGATGGGTGCTATAAAACAGCCAGGGACACTTATGACTGGGGGCATGACAAGCCCCAGGACCCCAGAGAAAGAATCTTTTTGGTGTACACACAACCCGGTGTTTGGGAGAAGGGCCATGTGTCTAGATTCTCTCTGCTCCCACACAGGGCTTAGTAAGTCTGACCAAGGATCAATTCTGAAGTGTAGGGGCAGAGTAGAGCTGTCCCTCAGGAATGTGAAAAGCAGAATGGTCAGAAAGACTAACTCCAACATTCCGAACAGAACTGACAGACTCTGAGAGAAAAACAGTAGAGTCCCATCAAGTGAGAAAATGGAGAACAGGCCAAGGGCAAAAGTTCCAAGGAACAAGAAATGGGGCACATCTAGACAGAAGCCTGTGAAGCTACATGATCCAACCAAGAGTAAGTAGGTTCCCAGGGTAGTTGTAAAGTGACTCAGTAGTGGGGGAGAATGTAAGTGTGTACAGCGGGCTCTCTCTGTTTTGCATATCTACCAGAGTTAAGCCCCTTTCCCCTTGTAGTACTTGAAGTTTTTTTTTTTTAATGTCTTCTTTTTTCATATTTTGGAAACATTTTATTTATTTATACAAACAAGAGCTGGGGTACAGGCCAGAGGTGCGGGGGGGGGTGGGGGTGGGAGGGAGAGGATTTACCAGAGACAGAGTGGAGAACAGAACAGGCAGATCGAATGAAATACACTGCTGAAAAGAGCAGCGTGTGAGGCAGGAGCGGTCTGCTGTGCCATGTGGGTCCCCTCCTTGGCCAGGGAACAAATTCGCGCTGCAGTGACTGTGGAAGGCCCACAGTGTGGCGCTCAACCCCTGTGCCACCAGGGAGGCCCAGAACTTGAAGTTTTAGTGAGATGCAAAGGATAACGATGATGTTTATTATATATTCAGAGTGATATATTGTTTTTAGGAAATAGGAAACAATGAAAAAGTGGAGCAGAAATTCAGCTTTAGAGATTTGGCAGGGAAGAGAAGGGAGTAGAAATCAGAAATGCACTTTTCCTCACCATAGTCTGCTCCTGCTCTCAGTGCTTTTCCTTGGTTCTCTTTTGGTGTCACAGACTTGCACAGCAACAGTGGGGGCTATGCCTTAAGCAATCTGCCCACAGACATGTCCCACGCAATTTTGGAGATACTTTATAGTTGCCTTATGGGTTTTGGCAGCTATAATCTTATATGAGATGCTACTGCTGACAAGAAATAGCCTTTTTTGGAGTATCCACAGAGAGCAAATCTCTGCCATTTCATTCATCTAAGCAGTAGAGCTCATGCTATTTGATCTGATAAACTTGTCATTTGTCTCTCTAATAAATCTTGCACACACCATTTCCCAGATGTACCATTTCAAACAATACTTGAAGCCATCCTAAGGGCTGACGTGTGTCTCAGACTATCTTGTCAGTTCAGTGCCACCCATTCTATGTACCTGAAGGAGCTGGCCCTCATTTTGTTAATATGGACATGTCAATGAATGAGTATTTCTGTGAACAAGAAAAAAGCATAAGGTTCATATATATCCTAAAATATACACACAGGTGGGACAGTGGGGGGAGAATATGGGAAAGGTTGGATTGTTCGGGGCCAGGCTTCTCTGAACTGGAGCTCCTATATCCTAGTAGCTGTTGGAGCAATTACAGTTTGTACTGTTTAGGAAAGCAGTTGTTTGCCTGGCTGGTTGCCTTATCTGTTCTCACTAGTTACCTCTCTCATGAAATTAAAATTTTTTTGTTTTCTTATATCATTTCTTACATGTCCATTTTTGTATAATATTTGACCTCATGACATTTTTTGTTAGCCATAGAACTGAATTAACTAAGGTGGTCCTCTGCATCTTATCATCTTAAGAATTTTATATATGAGTGTTTCTCTGGAGCAAAATACTATGGCATCTCATACCTTACACACCACATTCCAAGCATGTGCCATTCTGTAGTACTAGGGAAGGCAATGTGGCCTGGGCTATGGTCATAAATAAAACATGACCCATTCAAACTCTGTAGCCAGAAGCATACAAGCCACAAGTTGGCAATCATGTTAATTACTGGCTATCCAGTCTCTGAAGTTGTGGTGGAAATGGCTTTCGTACCCAGAGGCTGTCCTTACCAGAGTCAGATTTGCATCACCACCTATCTGCAATGAAGTCTTTGCACTGTGTTGATGACTGTGAAGCAATGGAGAATTACAGGGCAATATAGTGCAGCAGTTAAGAGTGTGAGCTATGGAGACAGGTTGTTTGGTTTAATTCCAGGGTCTGCAATTTTCTAGCTGTGAGACCCAGGACAAGTTACTCTGGGGATAATACATATTTCATGAAATTGTAATAATCCGTTATCTACCACACGGTAAGCTTCTTCAATAATTGACTATTAGTATTTCCAAGAATCTCTCACTTACCTGTAAAGAGGGACTAATGATGCTCATCCTTGTGTGGATTTGAGTTCATGTAAGATCAAGCTATTCTTGATCACTCTAGATGACAGTCTCATGCTAAAGATGTTTTAAGCCTATCATCTGTGCTGAGCTACACCAACCACTGTGATTAGTTAAGGTAGTGGCACGTAAAGTGTGGAGAAATAGAAAGAATTAGATAAGCAATACAATAGGCCAGAGGTTGGTAAATGACAGTCTGTGGAAAAAGTCCAGAAACACTGCCTGCTTTTGTATAATTTATCAGTTGAGAATCATATTTTCATATGGCTAAAGAAAGAATCAAAAGATCATATATTATTATGGCTGCTTTGTATAATCATAACGGAGCTGAATCGTTCTGAAAGAGTTATAGTTTACAAGTACAAAATATTTACTATCTAGTTGTTTACAGAAAAGTCTGCTAATCTCTACAATTTCAATTCCAGATAATAGGGTAACCAGAGGAAATTATTACAATTTTCTCACAGCTCAGTTGAGAATAAGTAATAATTACTATTTCTAAAAATCCAATTCACAATGACTATTACTTGTATCAACAGTAATATCAATACAAAATAATATGCTAGCTAAACAGAGAGTTGGAATCGGCAATCACAGTGTCAGAAGGTTATAATGAAGTAAAACTTGATATAAAAAACCCTCACTGATAATAAAATACAAAATTTAAATATGCAAAATAATTTATATTGAAGTGATTCAATAAAATACTGAAAAATTTAAACATTTTCAGCTACAGCTTAGAAAACTGATAAAGATATTAAAATGAATTAACTTAGTTTCAGTTCCAGCAAACATTCAATGAAAATTTCTTGACACTGATAATAGCCTGATTTAAATACCTGTAAGTCAAAGTTTTCTAGTGAGTTAAACATTCTCAAGTTAAACAAGTATAAAATGTTAACTGGATCAAAAGACTATCCTGTACTCATTCTTAGTAGAGAACATAAAAGATGGAAGGAATTTCAGAGAACATTTAGGTCATTTACCTCCCTACGCCTTGCCCTCTTTCTAAGTGGAAAATTAAAGACCCAGAGATGTAACCTGAGTTAAACTCGGAGCTAAGTCATTCAGTTGGCTTCAGTGCATCACAGCTTTGATGCTTCTCATCTTGACCAATTATAGAATATGCAGGCTTTCTTTCCTTGCTTTTTATCTGAATAGTTCATGATGAAGTTCATTTTCAGGAGCATAAACTAGGATTCAGTCTGTGTTCTCTATTCTCTAAATCAAAGTAACAACTCAGTACAAATCTTAGAACGGAAGCTTCTCGATAGTGAATGTATTTCCATTTCTCTAAATCTTTTATCACTGCACCCACTCAGGCCCTCAGCTTCACTCTCCAAGACAATGTAAACAGATCTTACCTGCCTTACTCTTTCACTGTTTCCAGTATTCTCCCCTTTCCATCCATCCTCTATAGATTGCCAGGGCACATGATCTACCTGCTGTTGACTGTAACAGTCTCATGGCTTGTCCTCCCCTCTCAGACACACTGTGGTGGTTTTGAAAATAAGCCAATACATTCTTTGATATTCCCCCCTTCAAAAAGTGGAGCCTGAGACACTCTGGCCCACTAGATGTGGGATGGCCTTAGATGTGGGATTTGCTTCTAAGGAACAGAATCTAGAAGTGATGATGCACAACTTCTAGCTGTAGCTCATAAGAGACAATGAATTCCTCCTGTTCACTTCTTTTGAATTACTCATTTTGAGTGAAGTCACTCACTCTTCCAATAGCCTTATGAGAGGATCTGAAGGTTCTGGCCAATAGAAACCATGGTTTGTGGGTAAAACATCTTGGAATTGGATGCTCCACCCCCAGTCAAGTTTCTGGAAACCACAGTACCAACTGACATCTTGACTTCAGCTCCATGAGAGATTCCATGTAAGAATTACCCAGTTAAACCACTTCTGAATTCTGGACCCACAAAATACACCCTGAGATAACAAAGGTTTACTGCTGCTTTATACTCCCAAGTTTTTGGGTAATATGCAGTGTTAGATAATTAATGTACAATGTAAGTACTCTCCATAGTGAAAGACTACAAGTATACCAAATCTATTCTACTGTTTATACTTCTAAATCTTTGCAAATACTTTATACTTGTCTGAAATTGTATCTGCCTGGTAAATGTCCATCACGCCTTTAAGAGGCTGCTCACTTCTGGAACCCTGAGACCTCAGTTATCCTACTGAACCTTGCACATTTTTTCTGTTGGAGAAAATCTGTTGTTGGGTAGTTGTTCTATGGTTTGGAACATGTGTTCTTACCCATATACTCAGCGTAGTGTTGGTACACAGTAGACACCCAATAAATATTTTTGAGTTAATTTTCTCATCTTAGTCGACTTTAAACAAACAATAAAAACTTCAAACCACACTTCTAAGAACTTGAGGACCCAGATGTCAATGATAAAGAGTGTGGAAAATGTGCCTTTCAGTATGCAAAAACATGAAGTCAAGGATAAACATCCCAGTTCAATTTCTGGAAGATATAACAACATGAATACTTGATTTCAGATAGTGAATCACCAATAAAGTGATTGAGACTTTAAGCCTTTATGATGTTTCCACATGATATCCAAAATGCCAAAAGCAAAATTTGAATAATTTATTTTCTATTAACAAGAAAAGGAAACCAGACCATCTAAGAGGTCTTTAGGTTTGCTAAATTCCTCCTCATGCAAAAAGTTTGATTCTATTCTTGAAACTGAGGAAGAAAGAGTGATACATGTTCAGAGTCGACTATCTTTCAATGAAAAGAAATGAAGTCTTACTAACAAGTGGTTTGTCTTAAAACCTGAATTTTCACCAAAAAGACCAGCCATCTGTTTTGAATATTTTAAAGACTAAGCCTCTATTTGTGCTCTGCTTTGATCTCCTAGGATAATAGGAAGACAGTGATACAGTCCAGCTACACCTCAATCAAGTGTACTCATTTAATTTATCCCAGAAATGCTGACTGCCAGATCCAGCTGGAAACTTTAGCCTCGTCATTCCATGATCAGGAAGGAGGAGGAAGACACATCAAGGGAGAATGGCTCTTTTGTTTTGGTTGATGATGCATTTTTGTGTCCAAGAAAATATTCCTTTAACCCAAAACAGATAGTGGTCCTAAAGACTGAGAGCATGTACAGAAAAGAAGAAATTAGCAAAAAGCTGAGGACAAGTCAATGAAGAAAAACTGTAGAATTTTTTTTAATTTAAGAGTTGTTGTTAACAGCAACAACAAAGAATAAGCTCAAGGAATTGGGCAATTATAACCAAAAGCAAACAAAAAAACTCAAGACCAAAAAGCCAAGATAAACCAAATGGACCATGGGGGGGGGGAGGGGATGGAAGGGAGGGCAAAGACGGGGATGAGAGCAGAGGGTGCACAAGGGACTGAGGTGATGGTGCACCGGTGAAATGGTGGTGGGTACTCCCTGGGGACTACAAATGATGTCAAATATAATTAATAATAAAAAAAAAAGAGTTGTTGTTCAGAGTTCAGATAAAACGTGAGTTGAACCATACCCTCCAAATCATTAACTCTGCAAAATAAAAATACATAATAAAAGAGGCCTATTATAGGTTGCTGAGGCAGGGGAGTTTAGGTAACGAACTTCATAATATATTCTAGAAAGGTGCACTAATCAATCTGGGAAGCTGATACACACGAATGGTATCAGATTGTAAGATAACCTGTTAGAATACAGAGGAAATTAAAAGATGAAAAATATCCACTATTTGTGCCTAAAGCTTTAAATAAAACACATGTAACTTTTCTTTAGGGTAACATCTCACCCATTTTTTTTTTTGTTTTAAATTCAGTGATACTTATTGAGATCTACAGTTTTATCCATATTTTCATATAACTGGGAAAAACAAGATGTGAAGAATTTTATACAAGAATATTTTTACTGCCAAGGAAAAATGTTTAAATCACAAAGAATACCACTAACAGGAGGACGATAGCGCCTACTTATTAGTCAAATGCTCATAATCATTAAGATAAGCACCATGGATCTGAGGGTAGATGTTCCGGAGGTAGACAAAACACTGAAATTTTCAGTCGAAGAAATAAATCAAATGAGTCATAAGGCAACATAACTTTAAATCATTGAGTAGAACTACAAAAAATACAGGATATACCATGCAACATGATGAAAGATGTCCAGAAATACACTAAGAGAAAGATTCTCTCCTCAAATTACTTAGTTACATGACCTAAGAAGTCTGGTTTCATTGTACTCATGTAATCACCAACTCTATCAAGAATTACTTGGAACCACAGTGTCGAGGTGGTTAACTTCTGCTTCTTTCTATTGCCAAAAATTTACCTTAGGTCAGAAAACTGCAGAAAAAAAAGTTACCTACCTCCATGGGGTACCTCTTAAAGGTATCAGGGCAGGCAGACTTAACATTTGTGATTAACCTCCCATGCCATTCAGTACCTTGGGGTATTACTTATATTTTTGCTTGGTAATATCAGTGAACTCACTAACAATTTAATTAGAAATTCAGAAGATTAATTTCTTTTGTTATAGGAAAAGTTACTATGATTGTGGGTTTCCTGTAAAATTAAAGGAATGTTTTACTGTATCAGAAATCTACAAAGTAAACAATAGCATCCGTGGCTCTCCTAAACATTCCAGGGCAATATCATAATCATGATCAATGTCACTGCCACTGTCATTTATTGAGCACTTTCTACATACCAGGCAAAGATTTAAGTGCACTGAACACATTATTATGGTTAATCCTCACAATAACCTTTGGTGTAGTTTTTATTATTGCCAGTATAGTTGCCTCATAAATGAGGAACCTGCTTCTTAGAGAAGAAGTTAACTGAGTCTGGGAGATTACGCAGCAACTGAATGAGATACAAGTCAAGTCTGAAGGCAAAGCACACTACTTACCACCAAACTAAAAGACCATAAAAATAATATAACTACCTTATAGGACACAGAAGAAAACAGACTGTTTCTGTTTCACAGATGAAACATATTACACTTTAAAAAAAGGCAGAAACTTGTAGTCTCATTAATGTGCATAAGTCACAACAATGACACCATTATATAAGAAAAACAATAACACTGGCTGAGATGCACTGAAATACTAACTGAGATCGCATGGGGAGATTATGGGTAATTCTTTTCCTTTTTTCTTTTCCAAGTGATTCGTGTTTGCTACAAATCCTCCTTGTCTCCATCCACCTTGCTTATGTAAAAACTTGGATATGTATCAAAGCACCTAGGTCTCATACAAAGGGAGTCCCATCATAGTAATTTACACAGCATATTTAAATTCTGACAGCTAGAGAAGAGAATATAAATCTAGGAGATACAGTGAGGCCTACTTCTTTCCTAACTGCTACTGGGATGGGAAAAGGGGATAGGGTTTTGCCTCGATGAATACTCTGTATGGCTCTAAGAAAAAAGAGGTGAATGGAGGTATGCGATATTTCCAAAGCTGATGAAAGAATAAATCCCTGTAAGTTAACAGAAAAATCCTAGTTGGGAATAAAATACGTATGTTTCCCTGGAGCACAACTGACTTATGGCTCCGAGAGGAAGGGCAGAGGTGCTGTCTTGAAGGAATTCTAACAGAAAAATGTTTTTACAAGAAAATGGTAGAATTCTTAGGTTCTCGCTTCCAAGAAGACCAAGAAAATAAGGTATAATGATTGATCATGACAAAAAAGAGCTGCCACCACATACAGCTCAGTCAATGTTCAATTGTACCCAAAGTGTGCAGGGACAAGATTAGTGTGAAGTTCATTATCTGAAACACAGCAGAGACCACGGCAAGTTTCTGAAGCAAGTGTTTTCTATAAATGGGCAAATGGAATCATTACTGTGAAGCCTGGAAGGAAAAAACACTCACCCTTGTTTAGACCTGAGGGTGCTGCCCACAACCTCTGTCAGCTCCATGTAAGGAGCTGAGTCCTTAAGGAGTGAAGAAACACTGTCCTCTGTATTTTTTTTTTTTAAAGAAATTACATGAAGTAGGAAGGGAAGGAAGACAGAGTCTGGCTTAGTCACAAACCATTTTAAATTACGAAGTTGTATTAATTGAATTTAGAGGTACAAAAAGTAGTTAGGGGCCTCCCTGGTGGCACAATGGGTTAAGCAACACACTATGAAGCAGACCACAGTCACTGCAGCACAAGTTCGATCCCTGCCACCTGCCAGGGAGGTGACCCACATGGCACGGCAGATCTCTCCTGCCTCGCCTGCTGCTCCCCTCAGCAGTGTGTTTCAGTTAATCTGCCTGTTCTGTTCTCCATTCTGTCTCTGGTGAATCCTCTCACACACCCCACCTCTGGCCTGTACCCCAGTGCTTGTATGCATAAATAAATAAATATTAAAAAAACAAAACCCAAAAAAGTAGTTAGAATATGGTGAGGAGATCATAATCAGGGAAATGCAAATCAAGACCACAATGAGGTACCACCTCACACCGGTAAGAATGGCACACATCAAAAAAACCAACAACAAATGCTGGCGAGGATGTGGAGAAAAAGGAACCCTAGTACAATGCTGGTGGGAATGCAAGCTAATCCAACCATTATGGAAGGCTGTATGGAGGTTCCTCAGTCTACTAGAAATGGAACTACCATATGATCTGGCAATCCTGCTCCTAGGAATCTACCCAAAGGAC
>JAGFMF010011958.1:4648665-4662909 GCA_019455555.1 Galemys pyrenaicus
TTGTCTCAGCCAGACCTGCGTCCCCAGCATGCTGGCATAACTAAAGCTCTACATGACCATTGCAGGAAAAAAAAAAAAAAAAAAGCATAATCCCTATCAATTCCAGTAGGCAAGTCAGATTCAGTGTTGGTGATAAGCTGAAATCAACATAAACCCCTGTTAGCTTTCTTTTGGTTAGTTCTACTCCACATATCTTTGTAAAAATCATGCTACTCTTTCATTCTGTATCATTTTGTTTTAGGTATGTTTTTCAAAAATAGCATATTCTTTCACTCAACATTCACAGTGTTCTAGGGATGTGATAAATGAAATCTCTGTAGTCATGGAGCTGACATTTTAAAGAATGTTGGCCACTCTTAAAAACAATGCTAGGGGGAAAGGTGGTCCTAAATGGATTATGGGTGTGTGGACTCCAACCCCCACTCGGGACCATCAGTGTTCCAGAACCACAAATCCGATAAGATGATTATCGAAGAGTGGATCACTGGGACCTGAGGGTGGAGTTAAGTAGCCAGGCTGGCTATGAAACCGAGGGGAGCCTGGGACACACTCTCTTACTGAGGAGCCAGACCCCTTCCTTCGGGAGACATCTCTCTTCTTTTGGAGCCATCTCTCTTGATTCAGAGCCAGCTCTCAACGCGCCATTGCTTAGATCTGGTAGAGTATTTGTGGATTTGTATCCCTCTCTTTTTCCTTTGGTGTTATTACTATTTTATTCCCCTTCTTTCATAAAATAAAACGTGCTAATAACTTTTGCCACGTGTACCTGGAGTTGGGACTTTTAAGTCTTCTGAGCGCGCGGGTGAAGAACCCAGTGTGGGGAACCCATTTTATATTAGTGTTGCCCTGTAACAACAACACAGAGCTAGAGCTTGTATTTTTTTAACCTGGCTTCAAAAAAAAACCAAACAAACAAAAAAAAAACAAAAAAAACCAAACTGTAAACTATTAATACAACACTGATATATTTAGATTTATTTCTAACATTATTTTGGGTAATTTACATGTATTTTTCCCCATCACTTCTCTTTCCTAACTTCAAGGATCAAGAAAACTTTTATTCAACATTTCTATCTTTGAAATTTTATGTTCTATTTCTAGAGCTTTACTGCTTATGTGTAATATTTAGCAGTCGACAAGTACAAGATTGACTAGATCTCTATTCTCCTTCCTCTAAATTATGAAGGTGTTATATGATATTCTGACTGGTACCACTCATCATTTATTGTTTTTATCACCATTTTTAATCCTTCACCATGTCTGTCACTGTTCTTACTTCTCATGTTCAGTGCTTAAGATTTGCCTACACATTCACCCCCCACCTCTCAGAGCAATGATTCTTGTCCCTCACCTTATTTCTTTGTTACTGAAGGTCATTTTTAATGAGTGAGCAAAAGTTGTAAACTCTGTTTTGCTTGAAAATATTTAATTTGTTCACCTTTTTTGAGTGCAGGATTTTATATTTTTTATTTTTCTCCCAATACTTTGAAAAAAATATCTTACTCTTATGCCTTTTGGTTATTGTCAAATTCTTCTATTTTTGTAGGTAATCTACTTGCTTTGTATGGTTGCTTATAGGATACTCTTAACTACAATACCACATTTCATGTATTTTTCATTCTTTATGATTCTTACACTTTATCTCTTTTGTTATTTTTAAATATTTATTTATTTATTTATGCATACAAGAGCTTGGGTACAGACCAGAGGCACAGGAGGTGAGAGGACTCACCAGAGACAGAATGGGGAGTAGAACAGGCAGATCGACTGAAGTACACTGCTGAGGGGATCAGTGGGCGAGGCAGGAGAGGTCTGCTACGCCATGTGGGACAGCTGGGGATTGAATGGCTGGGGATTGAACTCACGCTGCTGTGCTGCTGATGCTTCAAGGTGTGACACTCAACCCGCTGCACCACCAGGGAGACCCTATTTTAAAATATTTAAAAAAACATTTCTATGACATCAAGTCCTGAAATCTTCCTCATGATGGACTTATTTTAACATATCATAAGGGACACCTATTTTTTCCTGTGGGAATTCTGTGAAGCGTGGTTGTTGAAGGACTCTGTCAGTGACACTGTGGTTGCTTTGGTTAGGTTTTAAAAGGGGTATATAAATCTGGAATATAATTTTATACTAGGATTTCAGATAGGAGTTTCTCACACCAAGTGGTAGTGTAAATCTACTCTATATCAGCAAGAAGTAGCCTTTAGAATCCTGACATCTGATAGGGGACTTTGGATTCCTTCCCAGAGTCATGGCAGAGAAAAGCTTCTGTGTCATTTACCAGAGGCAAAAGTTTGACTAAATCAGTCTTGCTTTCCCTTGTACTGCACTTTCTAACTGTCCTATCTTACAGCAGAGGTTCAGTTTTAACTCCTAACATTAGGTGATCCCAATGTCTCATCTCTTTTTCTTGTGGAGGTATTAAAACTCAACCTCCCAGTCAAAAAATGGGTCGGATAACTCCCACAGCTGCTGCTGTATTACTTCACACTCCTGATTTCCACCTTTCAAATCCCTCTTTGCTTCTGATACCCAGAGATTTTCTTTTCTCTAAATGAGTTCATTAATGCGACACAAATTTTGAGAGGTAGTTAAAACTTATCCAGCACCTTAAAGCTGATCCAACATCCTTAGGTATGAAACAAAAGGGTTTCAGTATTATCTGAACCCTCTGTCAGATTCTAATAATCTATTTACCTATCTTTTCTTTTAGTAGAATTATGAATTTATGAGGATTGGAAAAAGTCATTCATCTTTTTATAACTCAGTTCCTAGCAAAATTGCTAGCATAAACAAGGACTGTAACAAATTTGCTGAATTCAAGAATCTATTTTCTATGATTGGGACAGTGATAACAGGCTAGTAGTTTCTACTTTTTCTGCCATTAAGGACATCATTTCTCATTAGCTTTCCAGCAATAAGCTTCATATTTTGAAATGATTTTCTATAAAATTTTCTTTTTTAAATTATATACTTCTCTATTTGTATCAGTGAAAAGATATACTTACAAAATAGAACTTCTCATGGCTATGAAACATCCAGGATTACCACAGACCAAAGGAAAAAGAATGGGCATTTTAACTAACTTGCACAGTTTTATCCCAAATAAAAATATAATTTTTATTACTTACATATATTAGTTTCAAAAAGAACTCCAGAATCCAGGGACTTTGGTTTATAAGCACTTACAAAGTTTTTTCTTTGATTTCCTCATACACAAACTATACAATAAGAGGTAAAGAATTTTTTTTGGACTTTTTTGGGAAAAGGATAGTTTTTGATTATAGATATTAATGTATTTATTTTAATATTCAATAGGGCTTTTCCTTTAAAGACTTCATGTAATTTTCTCTAAGAGTATTCTTGGATATATCACCATTATGGCATTAAGTTCACAGGATAGCTGTTCTCTCAACATAATCTATATTTCCTACCAAAATTCTACTTTTTCCTCTTGTAGAAAGCAAAGGGAATGCCAAATGCACACCAAACTTCCTGGCATCCCCCTCTCACACACTTCCTTATGGCATGGGAGTGGCTCATTTGTTTTTAATTTATTTATATATGTGTACATCATTATTCTTTTTTTTAATTTACAATGTTTGCTTTCTTTTCTCAGCTATATTCCCCATAGAATTTCTACCACCAGTTCCCCTGTGCACCATCACCATAGTCTCCTGTGCTCTTCCCTCCCTTGTTTTAATCCCTCTCCTTACCCCTTCCCTGCAGAATGTCTCTGATTTATAGTTGTTTGTTTACTTTTGTTTTTTACTGTCATTTTCCCCCTAATGCCTTATTTGTGTTTCCAGTATTTCTTCTATAAGTGAAGCCATTTGTTATTTTTCTTTTTACTTCTGACTTATTTCACTGAGCATAATCCCTTCTAGTGCCATCCATGTTGCTGTGAATGGCACTAGTTTATCTTTTTTGATTGCTGAATAGTATTCCATTGTGTATATCTACCACATCTTAACTTTTAGAATGAATTGTGTGGCGTTCCTTGCTTCTTTAAAACAGAGACACACAACATAGCAGGGAGGATTTCCAAACATAGTTAGCAGATATCACTGAGCTGGCTATTTCTTCTTAACTGCCAGAAAAAAATAATACATGTACTAATTTTAATGGTTAATCCTGATTATTATGTATATATAATACTTTCCTAGATTCATGGAGACTTTAACTTTGAGCTCCAAAGGATAGCAGCCTTACACTTTCATCAAATTTTAGCACAAGGATAAAGACATACTTGGCATTTTTAAATTAAAAGACATTTTTAAAAGGAATTTCTATTAGGTTCCTTATTTTTTAGAGTTATCCTGTTTTTTGAAAGAGTCATGGTGTGTAACTGTTGTACATTGGAGTGCAAAGTCAGAGCTAGATGCACAAATCCATTTCCAAAATCAGGTCATGAACTTAAGTTCCAGGAACGAAATACAGGCCAATTTGCCTATACCGGCCCAAACCAATGTCTGAAACAAGACTATTCAAAAACAAAGTATACTGAAACTTTATTTCTCCTAATAAAGTAACTAGAAAATGAAATCTCACTTTCTAGTACAGATTTTCTCATGCTTTCATTAACTTTAAAGTAGCCCTATTCTAGTTTTAACATCATAGGGATAATTTCTGAAAGTTGTATTTGTCCTTAAAATGGACAGAAGCCCTGAGTTTTGCAAAGCAACCAGAATGTGTAAGGGATATTGGCTGGCTCCACTGAGATTCATATCATATCCAAAGAATGAAGGAAAAGCAGGCTAGTGTTTTCTATTTTCTAGAAATCAGCAAATAAAGACCAAGGTCTCAGAACACTTACTATAGAGTTTTGTCCATAGGCTATTTCAGTGGCTGAATATCAGTTAACAGTTTATAGATATAGAAGGCCATGAAAATGAGAAGTGACACTAAATTTCTTCACATTTAATGAAAAACACAGATGCTGGTTTTGCATCTTAAATGGTAACAAATACATTTTCTCAGGGACAGTGACAACTGTAGATATTGATTACAATGCAACCCAACCCAGCAATTTAGTGTGGCAAAGTAAAAAATTTTAGCAACTTCCCTTCAAATAAAAGACCCTTTCCTTAGTAAATACACAAATTAATTTTATCTATGTGATACATATCATTAAAAGATTTCTTTTTGTCTCATGTCCTAGCCTGTTCTAGGAATAGCTAAACAGGCAGAGGGGTGATCTTCAAGAATTCTAAGCACTTTAAATGCACACACAAGCACACACACACATATAAACACATGGGGGAAGAATGCAAGATAACAAGAATAAAAATACTTCACGTTGTGGGGGAATTTTATCTTTACTTTTTATAAAATCATGATCCATGTGTGGGAAAGGAAAGAATGGAACTGACTCAAAATATAAGCTAACTATAAATTGTACACTCATGTGCACGTACACTGAAGTATCTTTAAATAAACCCTAGGGATATGAAAGTATTCAGAGTCTTACTGGAAACCATTCAGCAACTGACACAAGGCCAAACTCTGCAATATCACCTTTTCTTCCTGTTCTAAGAGAATTCATTACAAAAGGATTTCTCTGTGTATATGTGCTTGCACAAACTTTTATATGTGGTTAAATTATTAAAACTGGTTTGCAGTAACCAGTGCATTCTTAGTGTCATCTCTATTCTCCAAAATTACTTCTTTTTGTAAAATTGAGCAAAATGGCTTTTAGAATTTTGTGTTGGGGAAGGGGAGGAAGAAGACTATATTTATTAAAACCAGGTCAGGTTTCTCTTAAAAAAAGCTTAAACTATACAAAAGTATCTCATATGACCTAATCTATTTAATGTTGTCTAAACACTTCACTTATCTTTTGATAAATTCAAGTACCTGAAAAACTGATTTCTAGAAATAAACAAAGCATCAGTCATAGATAGATTCTAACACGGGATGGCTATCCATTAAAGATCATTGTGAAAGAATTAAAGACGGACTAAATTAATGATATTAGACAACAAAAAAATGCTACTACTAGAGTTATCATTTTCTAAAATATATAAGTATGTGGTAGGGGCTCAAGGAGCTAGGGCAGTGATGAAAGTTATGATTAAGAAAAATCAGGTTATCTGGATATAGGCACTACAATCCAAGCTACTGGTTAATTAGATACCTGAATCCAAAACTTATTAATTGCTTTCCTAAAAAGAAAAGACTGTGTTGCCTAAGTCTTCCTTCAAAAACAAGTGTGAGCTTTAACTTCTATTTCCATACGGTGAAGCAGACACCTTACCTTCCAGTAAGTACAAAAAACTGTATTTAAGTGCTATACACACACACACACACACACGGTAGAGAGAAGACAACACATTGGTTAGGGACACTGGGAACCAATACAATGGCACAAATGGTAAGTTGCCAGAATTTCCTATTTGTCTCATATACACTAGACTTGCTACTGCAAAAGCCAGCAACCTGGAAATGCAGTCAGTCACATGCAACAAAAACTGAATCTTCTAACCAAAGGAATCTATGAAAGAAAGGGGCCAACTAGCAAGACAGAACATCTTAGTCATTAATCATACTACTCCCAAGACCACAGGAAAACAAGAGGGCCTCACTGCCACCCATGACAGCAAAGACAGGTGGTGAGTGGAAAACGCTACCCTTACTAGGTTATGATGAGGTACCCAACCTCCCCTGCAATCAGTGGAAGGTTTCCAGGAAAGCCAAGGAGAGAGGCAGGGCTTTCATCCCCAGCTGACAGTCACAAAGCTTTTCCTTCATAGTTCAGTGGAAACAGGTGTGGAGTGGACGAGTGAATTCTAGAATTTAAGCTCTATCAGGCAGTAATAAGGTGCTCTTCTCCTGAGAACGTCACAGAAGGCTGAGTAGCAAGCCAGGACTTTCACTACTACACAGCAGTAACAAGAGCAAACCTTTCACTCTCCATCCCCATGAAGTGTTTGTAGGGCAAGGATATGTCAGCTGAGATCTAGTGGAGATTAAAACTCATACCTCGGACCAGGAGTAACAAGGAGCCCTCTCCCTTGTGTGTCAATAGAGGCCAGGTGGGGAACCTGGATTTCTACTTCCACTATGTAATAATGAGGCATTATCTCCCTCTTCCCCTTCTAGAGTATACCGAGAATACCAGCTAAAATATAATAGAAAGTTTAAATAAGATCCAAAGGCTCTAACACAATACACAAAATGTCCAGGCTTTAATAAAAAATTACTTATCATACAGAGTACCAAGAAGATCTCAAACTTAATGGAAAAAACCCCCCACAATTTCATCATGTTTAATGGCATAGGACTTTTCTTGCCAAGAGGGCTGAGTAAAAGTTGAGCAGCATCTTAGCTGTCATAGTTGAAGTGCTTAAAAGTCAGAAAAACTCAGAATCTGCTCTAGAAGACTTGCCCAAACAGTTTCTCCCTCTATTTAGTTTATCCTCAATATCTTATTCATATTCCCTCCTCTAAGTCCCCACTTCTGAAACTTTTGGGGAGCTAGGCAGTGAAGGTCTGTGTGTGTGAGTGAAGGTGACTTCAACTCCCACGAACAGCTACTAGAAAACGTCTAGATCACGAGAAACGGTCCCAGATCTAGTGTCTGCAGCAACTTGACAATGGTAAATCCACAACTGGGTTCACCCAAAACTCATGTTTGATCAGAGTTTTATTTTGGTGGTAAACAGTCCCTCCTTCCCCTAGGAGAACTGACCCTGGACTTCCTGGACATGGTCAGGTATTTTCTTTACTTCTTTCCTATTTTTAAGTTAGAAAAACTTCCTTCTATGCTCCCAAACACATTTTATGAGGTCAACATTACCTGATACCAAAACTGGACAGAGACATCTCACACACACACACACACACACACGACCAATATTCCTGATTAGCATAGATGCAAAAATCCTCAATCAAATCTTAGTAAACTAAGCAATAATACATTAAAAGGATCCTATATCACGAATGGTGTAATTTATTCCCAGGATGCAATAATGGTTCAGTATATGCAAATCAATCAATGTAATTCACCATATTAACAAAAGCCATATGTATCATATCAAATAGATAAAGAGAAGGTATTCGACAAGATTCAGTATACATTTATAAAAATTCTTAGTAAAATGGGAAAGGAACATATCTCCATAAGAAGAGTGTCACATGACAAATATATAGAAAGCATCAAATGCAATGGTGAGAAACTGAAAGCTTTTTCTTTAAGATAGGTACATAACAAGGATGTCCATACTCACAAGTATTTCTTAATGTAGGACCTAGCCAGTGCAATTAGGTAAGACAAAGATATGAAAGATACGTATCCATTTGGAAAGCAAGTAAAACTATCACTACTTGCAGATGACATGATAATATACGTTTAAAACCCTAGAGACAGCTCTTTAAAAGAAATAAAAACCAAAATCTATTAGAAATCTAAACCGTATTAGTAATAACGGCAGGCTAAAAAAACAATATTTAAGTCTGTCACGAGCTTAAATACAAATAACGAACTAGGAAAGAAAGAAAAAACAACTTACAGTAGCATCAAAAAGTATTGAATACTGAACTCTTTCCACCTGCTTTTGTCTGTGCAAGCCTGTTCTCCTAATGTACCTGTCCTTTTAAAATGTTAAAAAAAGTAAAATATTAAATACCTACAAATAAACCTAATGAGAGGTAAAAGACCTATTCCAGGAAAAGTGCAAGACCAATTGCTAAAAGAATAGAAGACACAATGAAATGGAAAGATATTACATGTTCCTGGATTGGAAGAATTAACATAGTTAAAACTCTAACCCAAAGCAACACATGGATTCAATATATTTCCCATCAAAGTTTTAATGGAATTCTTCAAAGAAATAGAGCCAACGTTACTGAAATTTATACAGAAGCATGGAAAACCCAAAAGTAATCTTGACAAAGAAGGGGAGGAATGGAGATGTCACACTCCCAGACCTCAAACTATATTACAAGGCTATAGTTATCAAAACAGTATAGTACTGGAATAAAAACAGTCACACATACCAAGAAATAAATACACTTTTATAAGAACAGTTAATTTATGAAAAAGGAGCCAAGAGTGTACAGTGGAGAAAAAACATCTCCTCAACAAATGGTGCTGGGAAAGGTAGACAGCCTCATACAGAAAAATGAAACTAGACCACTATCTCACACTATACATGAAATTTAACTCAAAATGGATAAAAAAAACCCCAAAACTTGGATGTAAGACTAAAAGCCATGAAATACACAGAAGAAAATAGAGGCAAAGCATCCCATGACATTGGCTTAAGGGATGTCTTGACTCTAATGGCAAGGAAAATAAAGGCAAAAACAAACAAATGTTTATTTGTTCAAATGACAGTGTACAGCGTACAGTGTCAGTGTACAGTGAAGCAAACTATCATCAAAATAAAAAGATACCCTACTGAACAGGATAAAATATTTGCACACTGTACATCCAATAAGGAGGTATTATCCAAGATCTACAAAGGATTTATACAATTCTACAAAAAACAACAGGGGGCCAATAGGCATATGAAAAAATAACATCACTTATCATAAGGAAATATGTATCAAAACCATAATGGGGGTACCACCTTACTCCTGAGAAAATGGCTTACATCGAAAAACAAACAAAAAACCCAGAAACAAATACTGGTCAGGTTGTGGAGAAAAAGGAAACTCATATACTATTGATGGGAATATAGACTGGTCCAGACCCTACAGAAAACAGTATGGAGGTTCCTCAAAATATTAAAAATGGATCTATCATATGACCCAGCAATTCCATTCTGAGTTACCTACCTGAAGAATGTGAAAATAATACTTTGAGAGACCAGCACTACTGTGTTCACTGTTGAACTATGTACAACAGCCAAGTAATGGAAACAACCAAAGTGCCCAATGACAGCAGACAGGATTAAGATACACACACATACTATTCAGCTACATATGAAAACATGACTCCAGCCAACACGGAATTGGAGAGGATTTGCTAAAGTGAAATAAGTTTAAGTTTTCACTCTTATGTGGATAATAAACAAAAGAACAGACAAAAATGAAACCAAAATAACCCTAGAAATATGACTGCAGAACTTAAGCTACTGGGGTGGGGGGGAAGGGGAGAGATAGTAACAAAGAAGGGAAAGGATCCAATGGTCTATAGTAAAGGACTATGGGTACTTTGGTGACATACATCTGAGGAGGTATGAACACATTCTTTTAAATCATATACTGTTGTAAACTAATGTTGTCACAATAAAATTTAAAGAAAAAGAAAACTTCCTTGTCACAATACAGCTCCTTATAATTAATGATACTAAATATTAATTATTAATGATACAAAATATTTTATCATCTCAGTAATTTATTTTTACTTTTGGCATTCTGAAAATCTATTTTTAAAGCTATTTATTAACCAATATTAGTGAATAGACAGTGTTTAAATATTTAAAATGATAAAATATTTAAAATAATAAAATATTTAAAATATTTTAAAATTTATGTCACTGTGGATTATATTGTCCTAGAAATATATAATTTTATTAGCTAAGGGTCAGTTCTAATTTATCATTAGATAGATTTTCCACAGAACAGACTAAATTATGACTATTAAGATTCTTTTATAAGCTAATTACTAATCCTAAAATAGAATATCTGTTATTATGATTAGAAGAAAAAAATTTCCCAAAGCAAATAAAATTTTAGATCAAACTCCTTATTGGTATTTAAAAGTATACTTTACTACCTAAATATATCAAAGAATAGTTCATAAAATAAATGTGGTACTTCAAATGCATAAGTAAACCTACCCAAGAGTTTAAAAAAAAATAAGGAACTACATATTTTTGCTAAGGGATTGAATGTACAAAGTTCAGAAAACTTTAGATACGTTAAGGGAAATAGTGAAAATAACCTGAAATTGATAGGTTAGATGGAAGGAATTGCTTTCTTCAAGAACTTTTTTTTTTTGGTGGGAAATTTTACTTTTTTTTTTAAAAGATTTATTTATTTATACATACAAGAGCTGGGGTACAGGCTAGAGTACAGGGCAGTGAGAGGATTCACCAGAGACAGAGTGGGGAGCAGAACAGGCAGACTGAGACACATTGCTGAGGGTAGCAGTGGGTGAGGCAGGAGAGGTCTGCTGCGCCACGTGGGTCCCCTTCCTGACCGGAGGCAGGGATGGAACTCGTGCTGCAGTGGCTGCGGTTTGCTTCACAGTGCATTGCTTAACCCACTGCACCACCAGGGAGGCCCCAGCTTTCTTCAAGAACTTTTAAGCCAATGTTTATTATACTTCTTAAGGAAATTATTGTAGCACTTATGCCTCCTTATTTCCAGTAATATACCTTTGATTTGTGATAATTAAAACAGCAAAATGACTACGGGATACATATTACATTATCTGTGATATTATGCCATAAATGCTTAAAGCATTTTCAAGACATATAAAACATGCACAGAAGGTCTTAAAAGTCTTGAAACATCATGCAAAACCTGTAGCAGTTCATATCCAGTAAAGTCAATTCTGAAATAAGTTAACAAAAGGTTATAAAAGGGTCATATGTTCATTGAGTTAGATTACACAAGAATGAAAAGAATGGCATGTGTCAATATTTTAGTATGTTCCAGGAAACCGTAAAAGGTAAATGTAACTTGCCTATATTCTTCTTGAATAAGTTGATCAGTTTTATGATTTTAACTCTCAATTCCCTTTTGATGACCCCAGAATAAGCATACCAGCTCTCACCCTTATTGCAGCATCATTCTTCTCTAATTACCTCCATGAAGCTTTACTTCAAATTCAACTCTGCTAAAAAGGAACATACCACCTTTTCCTCCATAAAATGATCTTCCTTCTACATTAGTCATGTGAGTCAGAGTAACACCTCCACTTACTCAGATCAAATATTTGATTCTGGTCAATGGCTGTGGGAACCAAGTGTCTTGGTTGCTCAAGTGTAGAAGAAATGGCATTCAGACCCTAAATTTCTCTTCCATTGCCACAGTGACAATAAAGGAGAGATGAACTCAGAAATTTGAGTAAGTCAGGATTATTGAACTGCTTCATAGGGTTATAGCAAGACCTGCAGCAGACCCTGCAATAACTGAAAATTTAACCATTTATGTGTTAAACCACTACTCAGATTAATCTCTGCCTAAGCAAGCTCTTTTTATTGTTTTATCATGAGGTTACCACTTATTAGATATTTATGATTCTCCTTTCTCAGAAAATTATTATTTTACCTCTTCTGCTCTAGGATGAGTTAAGACTGTCTTTTTTGCATACAATTGTGAATACTAATCAAAACTCAGAGATAATTTGTTTCTTTTTCAAATAAAGAGGAAATGTAACACATTCAAGGGCAACACACTTGTCCCAATTATCTTTGTATTACTAAGAAAAATGCTTGACACAAAATATTAAACTGAATTTCTGCTCCACGTTTCAGAGTAAACCAGAGGCAAGTAAAATTCAGACTATAGGTGTTTAAAAAGTATATTTTTCTAACTACTTTTAATTATATATCACAGAATCTATAAATGTGGAAGACTGAAATTGCAGGACTCTATGAAGGACTTGGGAAGTTGTAATGACTACACATCCCTGTAGCTGCCATAACAAGTTACCATAAGCTTGGTGACTTAAAACAATGTAAATTTATTCCCTCATAGTTTTAGAGGATGAAAGTCTAAGTTAGGTATTGGTAGAAACATACACTTTGTGAAGGTCCTATGGAGAAAAATCTGCCTTGCTTCTTCCAATTTCTGGACGCTATTGATATTCCTTGACTCATGGCTATATCCTTTCAGTCTGTCTCTGCCTTTACATTGCCTTCTGTTTTCACATCTGTATAGGTTGTTTAGGGCCTATCAGGAACAACCAGAATGACTGCATCTTCAGATCTTTAATTCCATTTGTAAAGGTCCTTTATCCAAATAAGGTAACATTTACAGGTCCTAGGGATCTGGATTTGGTCTCAGAAAACCACTCAACTCATTATAATGTGCCCTCTAGTCTTCTCAAATCCACATCCTTCTCACATGCAAAATACATTCAACTCTATCCCAACATCCCTAAAAGTCTTAAGTCTATTACAGAACCAATTCAAAATCTAAATTTTTATCTAAGCACCATGAGCTCAAAAATTCTCAAATTTCACGTGGGCATGATCCATCCTGGGAAAAAATTCCTCTCCATCTTTGGATGTGTGAAACCAGAAAACAAGTTAGTAGCTTCTAAAATACAATGATGGGAAAACCCATAGGTCGGATAGAGGTTCTCATAACCAAAAAAGAGCCTGGAAGGGGTAAAGAAGTCATCAGTCCCAAGCAAGTCTGAAATCTAGAAGAAATTCCTTTAGGTTTCTTGCCTGGGAATAATCTTCAGTGGCTCAAGGATCTGCCCTCTGTCTGTGAGCCACCAGTAGCTTGTTGGTAAGATAAAACTCTTGATTTTAAGGTAAAATTAACCAATACTATTAGAATTCAGGAGAGCAATTACTTTTACAGAGTGGGCAGGAGATAGTAACTGAGAGGCAGTGTGAGGGCTACCTTTTGGGTGCCAGTATGATCCGCTTTTTAGATGTGGATGCTGGTTATGATTGAGTATGTTCTATGTACAAATTCATGACAAATATACTTATGACATGTGTGCTTTTCCTATGTGCACAAGAAGCTTTAACAATAGAGAAAATGATTCCTGAATAAGGAGAGCAATTTCTTCCACTTACACATCATGTTTTGTCTTTTTCTGCAGCTGCAGTATTATGGTAATGAAAAGAAGTAGTTACAGCTGTTTTTACCAGCTGTAACCACCCATTTCTGACTCAGATTATTAAAAAATACAATTGGACTATCTTTCCTACTGTGTATTAAGAGAAACAGTTATTTCAAGGCACAGCCATAAAGAACAACTCCAAGTCAGTAGCTAGTAACATCATCTACCACTCAGGAGGATAATCCAGGATTAGAAATTATTGCAATTAACATTGTTTTGATGTCTCAATACAAGTAGACTTCAAGCTGGCAATCAGCCAAATTAGAACCAGCCTTGAAAACTGGTTTTCTGCAGCACACAGTCCTGCCTGGCTTTTTCCCCTAAATTGTAAGGGAAATATGAAGATAAGTGTAATGAAAACTGCTACAAAAGGTAACTTGATTTTTTTTTCTTTTCTTTTATTAAAATATTTTAAAATTTACATATACTTGCCATTAATTGTAATCCCCATGTATTCCCCATCACCATCTCACCAGTGC
>JAGFMF010011958.1:4663173-4677779 GCA_019455555.1 Galemys pyrenaicus
TTAGGTTGTTTCCAGGTCTTCCCTATTGTAAAGAGTGCTGCTATAAACATAGGGGTGCAGGTATTTTTTTGAATCAGTGTTTTTGTGTCTTTTGGGTATTAAAATCTTCCATTTAGTAAAGACTGAAATTAAGATGTGCTGAACATAGAAGACTAGTGGGATAAGATGCACCTATGTCCTATGTCCTTTCACTGGATTCAGGCCAATGACTGTGAGTCTATGAAGAATCAACCACACTCCTAAATGTGTGTAAGCAGAGTGGTACTGGTTTCAGGTCTGTAATGGGGCACACTTATGAAAACACATCTATTCAAACAGCAATGTTATTACTCAGTCTCTGTACATTTCTGTGTTTCAGATGAATCAATTAGCAGCATTTCAAAATTGTTTTCAGGGATCTTTTAATTTTAGACTTGAGTTTTTAGTAGCTTGTAGTTTATACAAGTGGAGAAAAACATATCCAATTCAGACTGTGCTATTCAGGAACAAAACTGGGAATACTATAAGCATTCTCTACCTTGAAAACCAACTACCACAAATACTGTTAGTACTAAAATGCCATGATTTACTTAATTCCTGTATTTTATAAAATATTTTAAAGGAAAAAAACCTTGAATCTTGGGTATAATAGATGTTCATTATGACAGTCATTGTTTTCTATGATTATTTTCTAAGTTGTTTCAATAACAATTTTCAAGCTCTCATTTTATGAGCACTTCTTGAGAACCAAAACTCCTAAATTAAAAATTCTGCTGTGTGTAAGCTATCTTAAATGCTGTGTATAAGTTGGGGATCAAATTTCCATCTATCTATCTATCTATCTATCTATCTATCTATCTATCTATCTATCTATCTATCTATCTATCTGATATTGACAATATTTTAATGAGAATTATTTTTGATGTAATTAGGGTTACTAGCACATAGGTTTTCAAATGTGGCTGCTTAAATATCAGCCTATCTGATTTCAGGTACTCTTTCAGTTCTAAATCAAATTTTTCTGACCTAAAAGTACTATTTCTACGAAAACTGTTGAAACTGAGAGACTTTTGGCATAAAATAGGAAGAGTTTGTGGCCTGTCAAGATTCTGAATTAATTTTTTAAAGTTGAATTGCCTTCAATGATAATTTATGTATTTTCACTGTAATTTTCAGATAAAGGTTGATTAAAGTACTGTTTTTATAAGAGAGGATTATAGGGTCATTAATAATGTGGTTGAAAGCTCTCCAACCAAAAGCGCATAATGATGGTAACACATGCTGGTGTAGGGATTAGCAGTGTCAGCACTGGAATGATATGGATTTCTTCTGAATCTCAGCTCAGTCACTTATTAGCTACGTGACTCTGGGCAACAATGACTTAACTCTCTCTCAGCATCTCCTTTGTAAAATGAAGATAACTCTACTTTACAGGCTTGTTGTGAGGATTAAATGTGTTAATTCATGTAAAGCACTCAAAACAAGGCTTGGCTCAAATGTTAGCTACTGGTATCTGTGAGACCACTAATGGTATGAATACTGCTTTCTAGAAAGTCATGTCATAGTAGAGATGATTTAATCTGGTCGTGTAAATTACAGCTTCTGATCAAAGTACTATTTATTATTATAAGGGCAGTCTGAAACAGCCAATGTAGTTTACAGAGTATCAGTCCTCTTATCCTTAAATGCAACTATCGGAAGAGGTACCAGAAGAGGCAGCAGGGAACAGATTCAATGGAATATACTGGTCTAACTGATTCACACCAAGAGACGTTTCCTGGGGGGGGGTGGGGTGGCGGAGGAAGAGTGGATAACCACCCTCAAACCAATCTCTCTAGTTTTACTTATGCCTAATGAGCTCCTCAGAGCAAGGTCAATGAGCACAGGAAACAAGGCTATAAATCATGCCACCAGACAGCCATAGAAGCAGCAGCAGGAACAGGAGGCACATCAAGCCTACACTGATTTATTTGCATTGAGACAATTCAAGAAGAATCAGGAAACTCAGAAGATTTATAAATTCCCCACGGCAATATAAAAGGCAGCAGTCTGACAATAGGAAGGGTAAGTTAGATTTGATGCTAGGAAAGAAAGGAAGAAAGAGTCTTATCAATTTTTGTGAAGACTTTTCCTACATCTGGAATTGATGACAAAAAAGATGTAACCGATGGATGAAGGGAGACTGGGAGGAATCCAGATCTCCCCACATCTCCCAGTCTCTGGACTGTACTTCATTCCCACAAGCAGAATTTGTCACAATATGATCTATCTCTTTGGAGGGTACAAAAAAGGTTTCAAGAGGATAGCAATGAAGATTTTTTTAAAATTTCGAAATGCAATACTTAATGCTTTCATAAAACAAGCAAATTTCTATACAGATTTAAAAATCTTTAGCGATTGCTTTATAATTGCTTCTCTTAAATCTACTTCTATGCCAGCAAGTAGCAAATAATAGGAAAATATATATATGAAAATCTGGATTCTCTGGGGGGAAATGGATGCATGAATAACAAGGGAGTCACATCTTGCATGGTAACAAGCTGGAATTAAAAGTGGCTGCCTGTTTAGACAAAGCATGTAACCCCGTGGTTCATCACAATTCTCTCTCCTGCTAGACACTTCTTTCATTTATGATATCTGCACAGCATGTATAAGCCTAGGATTAGTTGCTATCAGGTATTTAAACAATACTTTGTAAATTGTGAAGTGTGTATACTGGTTATCAGTGTTCAAGATTATATAATTGGTTATTAACAGAACTGAAGCTAGAGCTCAGGACTCCTGGTAATTAGTTTAGTGTTATTTCTACATTACCACACTGCTTGATACAAACAAGAAAACAAAACAACCATGGTCACAGATGGGAATTCCTGTAATTGAAGAAATGGTCACACCGATGTGAATAATCTGCCTAAGAATAAGTAATACTAATAACAACTGTAGTATAATGGGTGAATAGTTTCCTTCTTACTTCCCTCTGCCCCTCTCATGTTTCAAATTATACCCAAAGGAGGGTGAATATGTGAGTGAAAAAAAGCATAGGATGATTTTGCTAACGATAAAGGAAAAAATGGTGTTCATGGCTAGGAAATTCCACACTACAAAAAGATGAGTTTTGAAGTGGAGATTAAAGAAGAGATTAAAATGAGGATGTAGAAAGTAATTCCTGAGGTAAGGACAGTAAACAGGAAATGTTCTGCATCCAGCTCCTTTCAAATAAGTCTACAAACCATCAGGAAAAATCTAGCAGACCTTAATGTTTATAGTGTTTTAGAGAAAGAGTGTTAAATATAAATATATACAAATCTGGAATTGAAGGGTGATAGGATAATTAAGAGAGATTAACATTTTTATCTGACCAAGTCAACAGAACTGTTAAAATCATTCAATACCAACTGAATTGTAACATTCTGTCAAATTTAAATATTGCACATTGTAACAGGAGGCATGGTTTCTACTTTCTATGATCATAACAGTCACCATCAGGAGATGATGTCATACAGGACAGCTGAGAGGACACCTGTGTATGAAGCAAATACAGAAGTAGGCACTGCAAAGTGCAACATACAAGGGTCTTCCAGCAGTGCCACATATCATTGTGTTCTCTGAGGAACATCAGCTCAGCAAGCAAAATGTCCTTGGCATAGTGAACACAGGCTAGGAAAGTGAATGCTCTCCAATAATGGACTTGTCAAGAGGTAGACAGAAAGTCTACTAGATTTTACTATCCATAGAAAGCTTCTGTAGCACTGAAGCTACTTTAATACTTTCTGTTTAATTTCCCTTTATTCACTAACAAGTCAGAATCTCTTTGTTGTTTTACTCTATTGTCCTTCCCTTTTTTTAATAGAATATAAAAAAGTTGTTTTTGTTCTCTCTCCAATTTTATTTTTTTAAAGATTTATTTATTTATGCATACATGAGCTGGGGTACAGGCCAGAGTCATGGGAGGTGAGAAGATTCACCAGAGACAGAGTAGGAAACAGAACAAGCAGATTAAATGAAGTACACTGCTGAGGGCAGCATCGGGCGAGACAAGGAGAGGTCTCTGCGCCATTTGGGTCATTTCCAGCCATTGGCAGCAGGGATTGAACTCCTGCTGCAGTGGCTGTGGTTTGCTTCATAGTGTGTTGCTTAACCCACTGCGCCACCAGGGAACTGCCCCCACCTCCAATTTTAGATGTCACTTTGAAACCAGTTTTAATACTAAGAATGGTTTTTTCCATTTGTTCTAGAACTGATGACCAGGGCCTAAAGTTGGACACAAAGAAGAGCTAAGCAAGCCACATTATAATGAGAACTGACTAAGGGATGATCAAAATGAAGTGTTACCAGTCTAACACCTCAGTGTGTGCCTTCTGCGCTCTATATAAGGCTGGTGTGAGGTGGCGCTAAGAGTGAGAGAAGAATTCTTGCTGTCATGAAGGTTATATTTGTGTATAAGCTTTGCCTAAGCTAAATGAGAGAACCTCAAAGAGAACCATTCTGAAAGAATGGGTATCAGGAAAGGAGAATGGCAACTCATTTCTGTTTGGTACCTACGCAGGCATCAGATTTGTTGGTTTGCTTGTGCTTATCTGAGGAGGAAAAAAGAACTGGAGATAGAAGGTAGGACAGGCAAAGAAGGACTGAGGCAGTCTATGCGTTCTCCCTCTGATGTGGCAAGGCTGTGAGTTTCCTGTGGGTCAGGTGACATTCCAGAAATCAGCCAGGTTTGTGTGCTTTGGCTACTATAATACCCAGTGGGAGGTGGGCAATGTTGGCCAGAGGAGCAGCACCAGAAGACTTCAGGAGCACCAGAAGACCTAACTCCAAAGGAAGAAGAAAAAATGTAATGAGAGAGAACAACACTTGTTTTTTTTTCACACTATAGCCACTTCCTGTGAGCTGAGGGTTAGGAGAGAAGAGGAGATATTAACAGAGCCTTGCCCTTATACACTACTCTTCTCAAGAACATTTTGGTTCTCTCTGAAGATACTAATTTACTGATCCTCATATTTCTATAAGAGGAGCAGGCGAGAGTTAACATTTTGTTCTATAGTTGGGGAAATGAAGTACCAACACATAGCAATTCATTTAGTTATTAGTTATTTCTGTATCTACTAAACAAGAATGGACACATTATTATGTTTCTTCGGGCCTACTTAGTTTAGCTACCCTTTATCCATTTATAGTCCTTTATTGAGCATAATGGAAACTGAAGTTTGTTCAGGAAATATGAAATAAGGACAAATTAAAATTAGCTTAGGATCTTAAAATGAGGCAGACTGAACTATCAGAAATTATGTGATAAATTACTGATTTTTTTTTTTTGCTCAGTTTTCTTGTATAATATGAAAGTATAGCTTCTTTGCCAAACTTTTCTGAAAACACATGATACCTAGAATTGCTGAATAAAATTTCTGAACTTGGAATAATAGGAAATCCTCAAGGGTCATGATTGTTTTACTTCTCCCTATCATTACCAGCACCTAGAAGAAAGTTTGGCATAGACTGAACACTAAATAATAATTGGTGATTTTTGCTTAATGAACTTAGAAGAGAGTTAGAAAGGATCTATTGATAGCAAAGGAATGGGTCAAGGGTTGTGGCGAAGCGCCGAGTCTTGAATTAACCAACCTCAGAGTTCCAACAGGAACTGATAGGCCCTGTAAGCTCTCTATGCTAAAATGCAGATCTATTTCCTCTCATAAGCCTTAATAGTCACAAATGATTTCAACCTTGATTTTATCTTCTGTGAAACAGAACTACACATAGCAGAATGCTAACCTTACAGGAGATCTTATTAGAAAAAGATGAAAAAACTTTGTCAACACGTAAAAAGGGGCAAATCCATGTTCAATATTACAGACTGCTAAGTGTGCGCATTCAAATGAAAAATGTGAGGTTATCCTGACTATGTAGATAGCTTAAAATATTCAAATGATTTTCTGATGTGTCACCATTGAGTAGATTTCCTGATAGTTGTATTAATACCTCACCAATGGGAATAATTCAGGTACTAGAAAATGGGAATACAGATGATATAAATCACAGGTTTAATGTTGAGTCATTTTTGTAGTACATTATGAATTCAAGAAATTTATATTTAAGAAGAAAAGGTTAAAGCCGGAAACATTTTATGTGATATGAGTCAGAAGAAGCAACTGAATTAAAAAAAACAAAACTGGTAATAAATTTGTGCTTCTCATTATGAGTAAATTGATTATCAACTTTTCTTTCTTAGACCTAATTTAGCATTATCTTTTACAGAAAGTAGAATATTTGCCTAAAGAACTCAGAGTTGAAATGTTCATTCTGAATACCATTTTCAAGTGATGCTTCCAGGGTATTCTGTGATTATGAAAAATTAACCTTTTATAGATGGCTGCCTTCAGATTTTGAAAAGCATAATGATTTTCTAAGTTTCTAAGTTTTTCTCCAAAAAGCAACTAATCTTGAAAAACAACTAAATTAAAGCAGTCCACATCAAGTGGGTGGTAAATTAAATATCCTTTAAGAACAATAATTTTGAAGCCACAGAACCCTGAAATGCCTATCGTGACTAACTGCTCTCAGAGGGCATTGCAACTATTCCTTAATTCATGTATGCCATGTTCACAGGCGATGAAAGCTTAGGGGTACTAGAGCTTGAGTAGATTCTCTTAACCCCACATAAAGGTCAAACAGATTGGCCACATGGGCTATTTTCTGGATTAGCTGATGGATTAGAACATCCCATTATTGTCCATGAGTTAGGGGTTCTGAGGGTCATACTGTCTTATGATGCCTTGAAATTTGAACAGACTCCATATACTCAGGGTAGTTAATGCTTCTGGGAGGTTGGCTCTTGGTTGTTTTTAGGAACAGTTTGCAGACGGCTCAACATAGCTAGAATGTGAGGCATTCTTGGGTGCATCCTGTAGAAGCATGGCATGTTGAGGCCTGACAGGGTACTAGCATCACTAATAAAAGAAAGGAAATTCGACATTACTGTTATTTTGTAACTCTGGGTTGATATAACATCTCTTAGCAATCTAAGGGACAAATCATACCTTTTTTGTTTGTTTCAGATTTTCTTAGGCAGAAAGAAAAGGGAGGAGTCAGTGTATAAATACCCTTTCCTTTTTCTCAGGGGGAATGTGACAGTTATAAAAACATGAAATGGCATTGTCTGTATTACTGTAATTCCAACACAACCTTTCTTAACTACCGGCTGTCTGGACTTTTCATGTATAATGGTAAGAGCACGAAGAGACTTGGTTATAATTCTGGTTTCAACTACTTGGTTCCCATGGAAATTGAGCCACAAAATTAAATCTTTTGGGATCTTGTGTGCTTTTTACTCCATATATGTAATGAGGATAGTACTACTAGAATTGTGAGGATTAGATGGATGTATACAAAGGAGCTATGTCCAGCATAATACAGTAAAAGTGACAAGCGGAAGCCATGTTTATTGTTACTCTATTTTTATATACATCTGAGAAGTCATACTAGCCAGGGATATGAGGAAAAGGGATGTACAGAAATGGCAAGTCACAGAACTCTAACAGAGAGTGAGTGAGAGAGAATGTATGCTGGGAGTGATAATTTTTCTAGTGCTGAGAACTCTGGGCTGGAAGACATTTAAATGATGATCTTCTGTGATGAAAATGTAACATTTAAGACATCAGAATTATTTTTTTAAAATGCTATATTACTAAGGGGTCAGGAAAAAAAAAGTAACTATAATAAAGTAAAAATCAAAATCATCATTCAACAGCACATTCTGTAGGAGAGGAGAAAGGAGCAGGATCAGGATGGGGTGGGAAGAGCACAAGAGACTATGGTGGTGGCGCATGGATGAAATGGTGGTGAGAATTTCACGGGTAAATCACATATTGTACAAATATGAAGAATGATGTAATAAATATATTTTTAAAAATAAAAGAAAATGCTATATTATTGCAGGATCATTTTAAAAAATAGATGGAAAAAAAGACAGGATAAAAATTACCACTGTTTGTTCTTCTAACTACTCTGAGATAAGATCTCTCAGGGGAGATGAGCACAGCGAGCTTAGCTGCATAACTGCCACAGTCCTCCTCTCAATGTAATACACGCCATGTAGGTATAGTTCTCACTGTGGAACAGGGGTCCTTGAAAGGGAATAGAAAAGGAATCTATATGCTCCAGCTTTGCTATCTTATTTGATTTTATACTAACCCTGTGAAGTTGGCAATATTATTTGAATTTTACAGATGAGTAACATGAATCCCAGAGAATTAATCTGTCTAACTGGCTAAAGGGATAGCTAGAGTTACAACATAAGTTTGATAGCTCTCTATCAGGCTGTTATTGTGAAGAAAGACATTTGTTTTCTATTAACATAATATTTAACACACAGTAGATACTCAATGAATCTGAAATGAACGGTCAAATAAATCACGTAATGTGGGAATAATTTGCTGAAGCTGTCAGCAGGAAGATATGGCTAGGCCAGGGACTACCCTCTACAGAATGGTTTTGCCTTAGACTTAGAACAACTAGTATTTTAAGCATTACACACTGGGAGTTTCCTTAAGGCAAATACTGTGCCTTTATATCGCTCATGCCTAGAAAGTGTTGGAATAAAAGAAAATATTGTCTGACATTCAATCCTAATGCAGAGGATTACAAAATTGTAGTTGTAAATGAGATTGTCTAGCTCCAAACCAAATCAGCTTAAGTTTATACTCTTTACTCTTAAAAAGTTATGGCTCCCTTTTAAAAACAGAAAAGAAGCCATCTAGCCTGTCTTAAAGAGCTCAACCTGCCCAAGTCACACTGGCCTGAAGCACATAAGGGCAGAGTCAGGCTTCACACTAACAGCGAAGACAATATATATATATATATATATGGAGGTTGCAAAACACCTGCAGTAAAAAGAAGAAACTAAAAGCTGAGAGAAAGGCCATCTTGTGATAGCTGCTGTGGCTTAACAGACTACATTAATGCTTTCCAGGGTTCTGAGTTGACATGAAATCCAGCGCGGGTGCTTGACGATCGCAGTGGGGGCTTCTTCATGACTTAAACCTGAACACACTGGCTGGCACCCACCACAGCACATCTGGAGTTTGTTAGACAACCTTTAGTTCTTATTTTCTTCATTGGCCCTGGCCCCTTCCTCTGATGCAGCCTCTCCAAGTGCTGCTTTGCCATGAGTGAGTCAAGGAGAAAAGCTACCCTGGGGGGTAAGTAAATTGGGACCATCTTAGAGGATGACCCCAAATCTGTAAATCCCTTGTTGCTTCACCTCTTTCTGACGATAGGAATCACACACAGATGCCAAGAACCCATCAGGCAGTGGCAACTCCATTTACTGGAAAGCCTGGTCAATGCTGACTGCTTCCTTGTTAGGAAATGGCCTTTAGATTGAGGTGCATTCCAGCAATTCAAGGACTAGAAGCTTTAAATTAAAACAACATTGATGCCATATCCTTTTTCCAAAAGGCATCTCCCTTGTCCAAAAGTTAGTACACACGCTTAGAGAAACTAAAGAATGAAAATATCTTTGGCAAGACCTCTTCCTTCCTGCTCACAGCATCCCAAAACATTTGTGAGGGCAGGAATGTGAAATTACATGGTCTGGAGACGGAAAAACACTGTTAGGAAGGCCTCCCAAGACCAGCATCATCTTTCTCCTTACACAGATTGCATCACTACAGAATATTAGGGTGTATAGTGAGATATAAAGGTTATTAAGAAGTATTAAGATACTTCTTTCTAAGGTTGTAAATTAATGGATTAATTAATATTTTTAACTTTTATCTCATGAAAACATACAGTTTTGAGAATTCAGGAATCAAAAGCCACTGTGAATGAGCTCTAGTCTCCTGCTCTGGTAGGCATTCTATTCTATTTGGTTTCTTTTTTTTAAAAAAGCATTTCTTTCTTTTTTTTTAAGATATTTTTTTATTTATGCATACAAGAGCAGGGGTACAGGCCAGAGATGTAGGGGGTGTGAGGATTCACCAGAGACAGAGCGTGAAGCAGAACAGGCAGGCTGACTGAAATACACTGCTGAGGGGAGCAGTGGGTGAGGCAGGAGAGGTCTGCTGTGCCATGTGGGTCCCCTCCCTGGCTGGGGATCGAACTCGCGCTGCTATGCAGTGTGGCGCTCAACCCACTGCGCCACCAGGGAGGCCCTTTGTTTGGTTTATTAAGGTGGAGGGAGTATAAACTACTTGAATCAGATGTCCATATATTTAGACCTAACTACTGAAAAGACCTTATCTCGCTAAGTTCTTATTTTCACAGATGAAAGGCATTCATAGAAAGTAAACATTAAATTTTGTGGAGGCTTAGACTGAAAAAAGGAAAAAACCTTGCTCTTATCTTCAGAGTTTACCATCCCTGAATAAATGGAATTTTTTAAAATAAAGCTATTCTTAGAACCTATTGCAATCAGAAACTGATTTGATATAAAAAAATGTCTTTTTCAAATGGGCAGATTTTTACTAATATCATGTAGTCTTTGAAAAAAGTAAAAACAGCATTCTCACAAGAGATTTGTGACATCTTCTAAACCAGTTTTTGCCAAGAATACTCTGTTTCCTACACAGTGGGAAGAAGATTAAAAGTCTGTTCTTGCAAAAACTTAGATACCAGAATCAGATGTCTACTATGAGACATAAGACCTTAAAACACGAGTCAGCAAACACGTGGGTAGAGAATGGTGTGACAGTCAATCCTAAAGGCTTCTCTCCAATGCACACACCCTGGCTTTTAATTTACCTGCTGCTTGAGCTGCTGCACCAGACGATCCTTCTCCCGCTTCAGTGCAGCCACTTCCTCTTGGGTCTTTTTCTTAGATGAAGAAAGTTCCAAAAGTGCTATATTGGCATCTTTTTCACTAATGGCAGCCAGAAGAGCTTCCTGCCTGCAAAAGAAAGAAAATGTCAAGACTTTTATTTAAACCTCCCAATGATCCTCGAAAGTCACTATTACTACTACCCCATTTCCTAGGTGGTAAAACTGAGGCTTAGAATTTATATAGATTGCCCATGGCTCAAATTGGAAATAAAAGGTGCAGCCAGGAATCCCATTCAGGTCTGTCTGCCTCTAAATGTCATTATCATGTTGATATACAGACATATTAACATAGAGGTTCTAAAAATGTTACGGTTAAACTTGAAAAATCCAGTTAATGACTTTTTTTAATAACTAAGAATAATTCTGACCCCTACACTCTTTACTCATTTAACTTATGGGTATTCTGTAACTTCCAAGCAAACTGAGACAGTACTGAAAATTAAAAAAATTTTGATACATGGAGTGTAAAACAAATTGTATATGTTGGCAAATAGGATTTAGAATGCAGCTATCTGTCCCAGGGGCATTCTGAACATCTATACTTCTTTTTATCGCATCATGCAAATAAGTTTCCAGTTACGGCTTTATTTGGCAGTGATCTGCACACTTTGAAACAATAATTTAAACTTTACAGATTCCTTGTGGTTTGGTTAACTACTTTTTGGTTCACATCCAGGAAGAAAAGGTGGGATTCAGTAGGGAAGTGGACATGAGAAATTTATTAAAAAAACCAGACTGCAGTTGGTAAACAATTAGTCTCCTATCCCAAGATGTATTCCTTAATAGCTTGTCTTTTAAATAAGTCGTCTGTAGGAAGACAGATTTGATTTACAGTAACTATTTAAGTGGCCTGAGCTTTTGACCTGAGGAAATGCTGAATCTGAGACTGCACTGCGCAAGTTTAACCTTGCTTCTGTCTTTTGTTAAGATAATTATGCTTCAATCGCAGTCATATGGAAGAGTTTTAGTTTAGCCACAAACTGGAAGACTATCTGTTGAATACTATGATAGGGATTTTCTTTATTCTGGATATGGGTAGGTACATGATTGCTGAACAAGCACTACTAACAAATGGAGGCTATAGATCAGTTTACATCATGGAAATAAAGATTTGTTTAACTAGTCTTTGCTGTTGTAAGGGAAGAAGATTCTCACTGACCCAAGTGTAGCTTTCCACTGTCCCCACCAGCTAAATAATTCTAAGAAATAGCAGATGGCTTATACCATGAAGCTCCAGTCAACACCAAAGGGGTAATGATAGTCTAAATATATCCACTGACCACTTGTAAAAAATATGTTAAGTGGTGAAATGAGCTTAAAGGTGAAGGAGTTCAAGATGGTCTCTCAATGCACAGTTTCCTGTTGGCTGCTGTCATCTGTTCCTTTTTGGGAAGCTCAAAGACTGAGAAAGCTGGAATGAGAAATGTGCTTTCTCAATTAGGGTGCCATATTTCTTTGCACCAATAGGAGATTCACACATTTAGCAGCAGGCAAATAACAGAAGATGAACAAAAGACAAATTACTCTATTTGATTAGTTATGAGCATCTTAGCTGAATGCAAGATACTTAGATGTGATTTGAGTTCTATTCTAAGTTTTAGCATCATAATTTGAAATCATTTAATTTATTCTATATTGCTGAGACTTCTTCACTGAATTCAAGTTCTTTTATAATTGATAGGCTTGGCCAGCTAATGTGGTACAGTTAATCTCTAGGGTAAAATGTCACATTTCCAAACTGCAATATGATACAACAGGTGATAATTCAGATTCTAAGTTTTAAAATAAAGGATGTGACACTGGAGTCTGAGTCAGTGGACTAATGCCTTTTTAGTAAGATACATAATTTGATGTCTTTTCTTCTTACACATAATTCAAATAAAGATTTTATGTCATTGAAGCTATTTCTTTTTTCTTGAGCACTGATAATATACATGAACTGCACAGAATCAAAAGTTCTCTCTGATATCCATGGCTCTCACGCTAAAAATTCCCTAATAGATTAATATAATTTTGACCTTTTCATTTGAAAAAATACTCTTGTATTGATTTCTACGTGTGAATGTGTTTAAGAAGAGCAATTCAGAGTCAAGAGAATAAAATTTTTTATTACATATTGCACATATATCATAAACTCTGGGTAGTGTATCTCTGATGGGAATATTAGCTTTTAGGTTTCTCTTTAGATTTTGGAAGGAGATAGAGTTAGTATTGTTCTCTTAATTACAACTTTGGTAAATCTGAAAAGGAAACTTGATAAATGTCAAGAGAACAAACCTCTTGAAAAAAATTTGGGTAGGCAATAATATAGAAGATAATAAATAGTAATGACCACACCTTTTGGGAATTAGAAAGGTGGTTCCTTAATACAGCTGATGGCAAAGAGCATATGGTATAGCTGAACTTATGTGTTTAAGTTTTACTAAGTACACTTCAAAGTATCCAAACTAAAAAGTTTTGTTAAGAATATCCTGCTTTTGGGCCTTCCTGGTGGCATAGCAGGTCGAGCGCTGTACTGTGGGGCATCTGGGACACGGAAATACGGGTTCAGTTCCTGGCCAGGGAAGTGACCCACATGGAGCAGCAGACTTCTCCTGTCTCCCCGCTACTCCTCTCAGCAGTGTGTTTTGGTTGATTTGCCTGTTCTGCTCCCTGCTCTGTCTCTGGTGAATCCTCTCACCTCCTGCACCTCTGGCCTATACCCCAGCTCTTGCATGCATAAATAAATAAAATCTTTAAAAAAAAAGAACATCCTAGTTTTCAGGGAGAATGGGACTCAAAGTTAAAAATTGAAACAAAACAGAAACAACACAGCACATAGCAAAAAGAATCTTCTGTTAATAGACATGTACTCTTAATGTAATTGCTTCCTTGAAAAATGATATTTTCTGACAAAAGTTAAATTGTTCATTGAACAAAAACTGGAAGATAAGACAACTATAAAGAAGAAAATAAAAATACCAGAAACAGTCCCTTTATAATCAGAGTGAATGGCTAAAGATCTAGAATTCACCTAATCTTATTTTCATGACGATTTTAAAGAAAATGAACCTTGATGGGATTAATGATTGACTTTAAGAAAACTTTAGTAATTAAAGGTTATCCACAGAAAAGGAAGACTTGCTCGTGGAACACATTCTGATTTTGTTTCCCATGAGCCCCGAGGGAGTAATACAAGCACATAAAATATGAAAGGTAATACATGTGTGCTACAAGCCCAGAGCAAAGTCAGAACTGCAGTGCTCTTCCTGCCAAATGAGTCTCCTTGCTCTGTGTCTTTCTCAGTGTAAAAATAAATTGAAAATGTAGACACAGAACTTTCAAAGTGATTAGGAAACCCCACTGCATGACTAACATGCCACATTACTTGCATAATGAGTAGGTAGTAGCAGAAATCCAACTTTAAGTCATTAAAGTGGTCTATTCACCTCATCTCAGTGCTTTAAACTACCAGAACAGTTGAACCTGCCCTTTGACCTGCAAACTCTAATAGAATCAAGATGTGTCCAAAAGTACTCTGCTGTGGCATGTGAGTTTCAAGACATAGTAAGACCACTTACTCGAATTCCTTTTGGTAATTCCTGAATCTTTGAGAACACATTAGCCCTCTGTCATTACTTAGTAAGAGATGTAATGAGTGCTGGGATGATGGCAGCTAACAGTCTAAGAATGGGTCCTAAACATGTGTTTATTAGAAATGTAAGAAAGAGAAGGGGGGCCTCCCTGGTGGCGCAGTGGGTTAAGCAACGCACTATGAAACAAACCGCAGCCACTGCAGCACAAGTTCGATCCCTGCTGCCGGCCAGGGTGGG
>JAGFMF010011958.1:4680260-4753050 GCA_019455555.1 Galemys pyrenaicus
CTCCCCGCTCTCTGTGGTGAATCCTCTCACCCCCCCACACTTCTGGCCTGTGCCCCAGTGCTTGTATGCATAAATAAATAAATCTTTAAAAAAAAAAAAGAAATTTAAAGGCAGCTCTTTCAGAAACAGCAGTTAATCTGAAGGCATAAATGATACCATAGGGAGGAGAGTCATGAAGATGTAAAGTCTAGTTTGTAAAATGAACATCTAATGCATTAATTAACACTTGCTAATAAGTAGAATTGGGAAGTTAAAAAAAATGACAGCCCTTCCAATGATTTAGAGATGATCAGAAATATTGTATAAATGACTTTGTTTTCAGTGATAAATTGTCCTATTTATCTGTTAGACTTCAATGTGTAACTAATGAGATGAGACAGTAAAGAGTAAGTGCCAGCAAATCTTAGAAGAAGTACATGCTGAAGTAATAGGGTTGATAAAGAAATCACTGTAGGCTAAGGACATGGATATAGAAATGGGCCTTATTTTGACAGAGAAATAAAAAAGTCAGACAAAGTGTCAGTGTGAAAGTCAGTCCCACATGAGGACACAATGCCATCTGGTTTAGGAGGTTTCTACAAGAAAAGGAAAGAGAGAGAGAATTGAAAGGTAGCTTTGAATAAGGACAGAGAGGGTCAGGCTGGCTCTAAGGACTAAACAGACTGTGAAATCCTTGAGGTTTTCAGCAGAACCCTGCAGAGAGGGTCCTCAAAATGTTGAATATGGAATGATCTCTTTTTGAATGAAATAGAGAAGCAGTTGCAGACAATTAAAACAAGGTTTGGAATGACTGACTTGGAAACAGAGAGGACGATTTAAATGATTCTGGTTAGATGCAGGTTAGATGCTATTGCTAGAGATGTAGTATGAGTGGAATTCTTATATTACAAAAATTACTTTTTGAGACTGAAGGATAAAATACTTCTAAGTCTTTGATTCAAAAGTCACAGGGAAAACTATGATAAAATGCCATTGTATTCAATGATTATGAAACTCAAAAGTTTCTTTAAGAAACTACAAATGTTTCTTTCCAGCTTCAAATACAGAGCACCTCAAGGCTTATGACTCAATGGTACAGGTTGGGGTCCCATAGCACAGTAGCAGAACATTTGCTAGCAGGGCTGAATCATCTTATTTACCTCTTGTCTTATGTTTCTCTATCTACTGAAATGAGGGAAAAGACAGTGATCTGTATTAAGAAATACAGTGACATGGGAATGGATAAAAAAGTTAACCTATTCATGCACACTTTTAACTTTCAGAAGTCCTTGAAAAGAGCTCAGCAAATGAAGCTGATAGAACAATATTTTGCATGGAAAACTTAACATTGTTTTCATTTTCTTTTCTGAAAAATGAATATTCTGAGATATCGAACCTACAGAGAATTATATAAAAATTTGGGAAACATAGTTTCATTGTATAATAAAAACTTTTGCCTGCCTCTCACACTCTTGAAAATTTAGTGTATTTCTGTTTGCTAGAAAAAAAAGTTTGTATCTTTTCTGTTTTAAAAATAAAAATTTTAGTTGCAAAGTAATCCATAAAGATAGAAAACAGAGCAGCAGTTACCAGGGGTTAAGGACAGGACAGCAGAGTTCCTGCAACAGGACACAAGAGCCTTTAGGAAATGTATCATGGCTTGGCTATCGTGGTGTCTACCCTGAGTATACAGTTGAGGAGCATATTAAAATGTATGCATCTTACAGTATGCATGTCATACCTCAATAAAGTCATTTTAATAGTATAAAAAATTTCACAATAAGGAATGTTACATAGCCAACATGGTAATGATAAACAAAATGGATTTCCTTTATTGTGGTAAATGCACATAATATAAAAAATGTCGTTTTAACCTATTTAAAATGTACATCACAACGCTATGCAACCACTAGCATGTTCCTCCAGAATTTTTTCTTCTTCTGCAATGAAAACTCTAAGTTCACTGAACACTAACACCCTGTCCCCACCTACCCTCAACCTTGGCAACCATTCTGCTTTCTGCCTCAGTGAATTTAACTATTCTGAATACCTCTGAAGTGGAAGCACAAACTTTTGCATTTGACTTATTTCACTTAGCATGCTGTCTTTAAGCACAATATATTTTTATGCTTCCAAATTTTTGTGACCTTGAACATAGAAAAATACACTGTAAGTATTTCCCCCTACGTACGTTGTCCTTTCAAACTCCTTTGGCTTTACTACCACGTAAAAAAAAAAAAAAAATCCCTAAAATTCTGTATCTCTTATCCAATTGTTGGATCAGTAAGCTAGTCATGGGATAAGCCTAGGTCAGACGGACTAAATAAATGAGCCAAGGTCTGAGGTGGAAGTGCTGACAGAACTTCGTGAATGAAGGGAACTTTTGAGGGGTCCTGATGCTCTTTCAGACTAAGTCTAGTTCAAAAGTATCATATATGACCATGACGTTGGTGCTGCTGGCCTGCATATGACTGAGACTCTCAATGATTTGTTTTCTGTCACTTAATGTTAATTATCACTTATATGACACTGAAAATCTGTTCAACAAACTGGAGGTGAAACTTAGAGGAATTATAATATTTGATTAAACGGGATATAAACATTTGATTAAACAAAAGCCTGCCCAGTTTTCTATAGGGTTTAAGATACTTCAAGAAATACTATCAACAGAATAAAGAAACTGGCGATAAAAGGTCTAAATCAAAGGAAGAACCTCACATAAAGGTGGAATGGCTTTCCTTTTAAGAAGTATAGGTGAATTGGTGGTGGGAACTTCACGGGGAACAAACCTGAGAGGAGAAAGTATACACTGCACAAAAATGAAGAATGATGTAAAGTGTATATGAAACAACAACAACAAAAAAAACTTTAAAAAAGAAGCACTGGAATTTAGCTCCATGAATATTTTAAATAAAATCCAGTCTCCCTGGCTGGAAAGAAGGTCACAATAAACTTTGGACCTTCATTTTTTCTCCTCCAATTTTCACAAATAGTTTTGTTAGTTTCATCTTTACTGTGCTGACTAGTTGTCAATAGTAAAACCATTTCAGAAACTGCACCTTCAGCATTTTCTTGGACAGTTACAGCTTATAAATGATGCACTGGGTGGTCCTATGTCTTAGAGTTCTCCTTTCTCGAAGGTACTTTATTAAACCAATTTCATGAGTGACTTTTCGATCTCTATGATTGCAGAATGTGAATTCAAAGTAGGATTTTACATGTAGGTTTGGTTTATAATGCTTGAGATTAAGGTGGAAGCATGGATCTGGGTATTTCAAGCACAGCATCAGCTTCCCTAAAGAGAAGGTGAGGTTGGTATGTAAAGCTCATTTTGCCAAAGCATTGATTTCCAGAAGTTCTTTATTAGCTTCATACAAATGTGTGTGTGTGTGTGTGTGTGTGTGCTTTTTTAAAGGCCAGAGACTGAAATACCATGACTTTAATTTCTTGGATCCATTTTGGAACGCTATGCACTACTCCCAATTTACTGAATCTGAATTTCAGGAGATGGGCAACTAATTTTTAGGTTCACTACTTTATGGGGATTAACTAATCTAAAAGACAAACAATAAGGTAGTAGGTAGCTCCAATTCTCCACATCCTTGTCAAGATTTTGTTTTTACTTCTTCTAATTCAATCAGTATATACAAAATTGTACAGTTCCATAGTGAAAACGATCAGTATTTTAAGGTCTTAAATTCTGATAATGTTGCAGATACTGATAATGTTCAGTGTTACTGGACTTAGATATATCACACAGAGATGATGTCTGTGGTTAAGCTCTATCCAACAGACTCTAGAAAAGGGAGGCATCTCATAATGCATTTATAAGCAAATTTCCTCCTCTCTTTGTGGCAAGGGCTATCACAAGATAGGTGAACTTAGGATCTTCTGCTTTCTAAATCCCAGCCTTTAAAAATAGCTGGTAAGCCAAGGGAGTTTTTGTTGGGGATTTACGTAAATCCTATCAAAATCCCTAGTGAATTATGTCTTAAACCCACTGATTTGTGCTGGTGATCTGGGGGAAAAAACAGCTTAGCATGAATCTCAAGAGATGAAGCTAAGTGATGGGTTCATAGTAACTTCTAGAGATGACGTGCACAAAAAGATTACACTGGCTTGCTCTTTCATTTTGTCATTACTACATCACAATAGTATGTCCTTTCTGCCTCATGTTTTACAATATAATATAAACAGAAAATTTCAGAATACAAACTTTCCTTATAAAGATGTAGTCCTTTCAAAATAAGGTACACCTGTTATTGTTATAATCATACTTTTGGTCTACACCATTTATTGTGTCCTCTTTTCTTAGAAAGTCTCTGTTTCCAAAGGAAAATAAAGTCTTCTATATTGTTTCTCAGAACTCAAACTCCAGAATATGTCCATTTATTTAATGTCTGTTTTAAGAATTACTGAATGCTTAAGCAATTAATCCCTGCACTTTGTCACTGTCCCACTGTTTACTTAACCTTTTCCAGTCATAGATGGATAACGTGTCCATTCCAGCTGTCCACACTGTGCTACTGTGGGAGCTTGCTTGCCTTTTCTTCGGCTTGCGCTTCATTCCAAGTCTGTTTGCTATGACATTTGCAAGAAAAATGCCAGTAGTATCATGGCACTCCTTTCTCTACATTTTTATAAAATCAATAGCAAAATGTATCTTGAGTTCATTGAATACTCAAGATTCAGAACATCTAATCTTTTTTTCTTTTATATTTATTTTTTTGGGTGATGAACACGTTTTTAAAATATATATATATTTACTACATCATCTTTCATATCTGTACAATGTATGATTTCCCCATGAAATTCCCACCACTAATTCACCCATGCACCACCACCACATCTAATATTTTGATGTTTGGTATACTGCTTGAAAAAAGAAGAAGGAATTTTTCTAATGCATAAATAGCCAAGACACTTTTCAAGCTGTACAGGAAACCTATGATATGTATGGGAGATGTATGCGTGATAGTTGAGGTGTGCTGGGAGAGAACTGAGGACACTGGGGTTGCTGAGATATTGAAGGTCCAAAAGCACTGTCTGGCTAAAACAGATGAAAACAAACCCTGTTATTTATTACCTTCCTGTATTAATGATTCAAAGATTCCATCATTCATCTGCTACCAACTTTGGGTCAAAAAATTGTAAGGTTTGGAATGAAACATCTGGTGGAGAAGTTCTGTAGGAATGGGCAAGAGACTATGTTTGCATTAGGTAGATGAATTATTATTATTGTCAGCCGGGATAATCCCGTCTTCTCTGTATCTTCCCTTAGGTTCTTACTACTTGTCAAATGCCAGACATAATTTAGAAAAAATGCTTATTACACCTATTTTATCTTTTTCTTTTAACACATGGTTTCAGTAGGCATAGAGGATGGGAAATGCAGACTTCTCCGATAAAAGTGCTTTTATAAAATTTGAAGTTTTCTGAATAGCAGTAATACTATATTTTAAATAGAAAACATGCTAAATAATCAGTAAGGCATTAACAAACAATAACTGCCTATGTTTTAACATATTTATTTCTCCAAGACACAGAAAAATGAGAAAAACATTTCAAAACAAGTTTCAGAATTTTGATATATATAAACTGAATTTTTTAAAAACTTTACCTAGTATTTTAAAGACAATGGTAAAGATTTTAAAACAATACTAATTGACACCTATTACCACTAATATTTTGAGGATGACCTTTGGATCTCTTCCTTCTTTTGATGGAATAAGTTCTCTGTCTTAGAGCACTTCTATTTATTCTAGTGATATAACAAACATATGCATTTTTCTCATTTCTGAAAGCTGATCAATAGCATGAACTTGAATATGTCCATCTTCTACTAATTCAGTCTTTGAGTGTCATGCCTAACTTGTACCTTCTTTACAGTGGCAACTTCATTTTTCATAAGGATAATGTGTATGTGACCGGCTATCCTCAGCTGATCACAGCTGTAAAAACAAGATACTCTCTTATTATTTCCAGTCTGCTCCGGAGCCCCAAATTTCACCTGCAGCATACATACCATGTGTAATACAAGCTATTTTCTAGGTCAGCATTTCTCAAAAATGTATTCCATAGAAGTATGGCAATGGACATTAACAAATTTCCCATGAAAAAAAGATTTCCATGGTCAGTTAAATAGGAAGAATACTGAATCTAATAGCACCGGAGCAGAACTTATGAGAGAGTTTAATGGTGTTGGTTACACATTTTAATAGGAGGCTGTCCCCTGCCAACCCCTGGCTTTACACAGTTCCATTTTTACTTTTTAAAAAAATTAGGTAATATTAGTTTGTAACACTGTATATGATTCAGAGATATAGGATTAAGTATCTTCAGATGTATGTTACACACCAAGCCTACCACCAAGACACCCACAGTCCTCCACAATAGTAATTGTGCTCCCTCCACACTTTGCTCTCCTCCCTCCTGCTCTCCCCCTGGTAAGGAGGCTATTATTTTAAAGCAGGGATTGGTTGCCAAACAACTGTCCACAGGACAAACCTGGCTTACTCTGTTTATGTTACAGGACATGAGCAAAAAAAGACTTTAATATTTTTAAATGCTTAAAGAAATAGAGTATTTAAAGATGTAATATAATCTGCAATATTATTTTGTGAAAATTATTTGAAATCCAAATTTCAGTGTCCATTAAGTTTGCCAGTCCTGCCATAAACCATTTTCCAAAGTTACTCGATCATGGAATCCTACTTTCTCTTTATCTGTATGGAATACCAATTCATACCATGGGGATATTAGTGTTCCAAGAAAACAATCTGGAAAATGGTGATTTAAGGATAAGCTGGTGGTTCCTCAAGAGAATGGATAATAGTATTAATTAACTGGGTAAAAATTCACTTTGATCAATACTGCCAGCACAATTACTATACAGCAAGATACTCTGCTAAGCACTTTATGTGAATTAAGTAATTTAATCCTTACAAAAATCCTATGAAGTTGAGGACACAATACCTAGTAGGCAGCTGGAGCAAGGCAATGATTTAAAGACAGATGGGGAAATGATTTGTTTAGAAGTTAAATGAAATCATGGAGGTATATGAGATCACCAAGATCAGAGGCATGGGGACTCTCCTGCCCACCTGTGACTATGCAGGTGCCTCTTTTTCTTTCTCCTTTTCTTAATAAGCCTGTACTTTCAAAATATTAAAAAACAAACCAAAACACCCCACTAAACCAATCAGAAGCAGGGCACACAGCAAAAAAAAAAAAGTCTGGAAAAAACTGAGTAGAAATTCTTAAAGGTAGGACAAAACAAGGAGAGAGAATAACTTAGGATCCAAAGAAAGAAAGTATGAAGAAATAAGAAGTGGTCTTTAAGTACTTGCACACAAAGCAAGACAAATTATGCAAAATTTATATTGGATTGAAATTTTGGAGTGTTACTAATTATCTTGGAAAGCAGTTTCAGTGCTGGGAACATTGAAAAGGGCCGAACACCCAGAAATGTGATTGGATCAAGAAGATGTGGTATATATACACAATGGAAGTCTATTCAGCAATCAAAGAAAAAAAAAAAACTAATGTCATTCGCAACAACATAGATGGAGCTAGGAGGAATTATGCTCAGTGAAGTAAGTCAGAAGGAAAAGAAAAAATAATGATGGTTTCACTTATAGGAAGAATATAGGGGAACCAAATAAGACATCAAGGAACAACAGTAATAAAAACCACAGCACAACAAAACAAAAATAAACAGAAAACCATAAACCAGAGACAACCTGTGGGGGAGGGAGAGGGATCAGAAAAAGGGAGGGGAGATCACATGGGACTGTGGTGATGGCACATGGACTAATTAATTGATACATTTCTAAGATAAGTAAATATGTCTAGATATTATGTTTAAAGTAATTTGTAAGGTGTGTCATGTGTGAAAAAAAATTTTTTTTAAAGTTTATTCCTAAAATAAAATAAAGCTTACTCTTAAACTTCAGGTGGAGTCTAGATGGGCCTCCCTGGTGGTGCAAGGGGTTGAGCACGGCATTGTGGGGCTTCCGCAGCCACTGCAGTGTGAGTTTGATGGCCAGGGAGGGGACCTGCAGACCTCTCCTGCCTCACCAGCTACTCCCTTCGGCAGTGTATTTTGGTCCATCTGCCTTTTCTGTTCCCCACTCTGTCTCTGGTGAATCCTCTCACTCTGCCCCCAGCCTCTGATCTGTATTCCAGTTCGTGTATGCATTAAAAAAAAACAATCAATAGATACTGGACCTCCCATCTTGATTTCTCCTGAGAACAAAGTAAGGCTTAGGAAATCAACACAAAAAGTACAAATACAATGTGGTCAATCAACACAAAAAGTACAAATACAATATGTCAATCTAATCACGATTAGATTGACATTACAAAATTTTACAGAACAAAGCATAACAATTTTGGGTAATGGTACTCCCTTAATCAGCTGAGGCAGTTGTATTGATGACCAAAATCTGAAACACTGACAACAATATTAAATGATGGTAAGAGTAAGAAGGACTTCCACTCACTGCTGGTGGGAATGGAAAATGGTAGATTTAGGAGGCCAGTATGGCAGTTTCTTTCTTACAAAACTACCCCTACTCTTACACATGATCCTGCAGTCACACCCCCTTGATTATTTACTCAAAGAAATAAAAACTTAGGTTTACACAAAAACTTCTACAGAGATGTTTGTAGCAGCCTTATTAATAATTATCAAAACTTGGAAACAACCAAGATGTCTTTCATCAGGTAAGTGGATAAACTGGGATAGAGCCAGACAATGAAGTATTGAAAATAAAAAAATATAAAGTCATGAAAATACACGGAATAAACTTACATGTCTAGGTTAGCAATGTGAAAAGGATACATATGGTATAATTCCCAAGTATATGGCACTGTAATAAAAGCAAAATTGTGGAGACTGTACAGATTAATTGATGTTAGGGGACAAGAAGAGAAGGAGGGATGAATAAGAAGAGCACAGAAGATTTTTAGGCCAGTGAAACTATTTTATGGGGTTAACACAACGGTAGATATCACTTTATACATTTGTCAAAACCACAGAATGTACAAAACAATGAGTGAACCCTAATACATACTAAGAATTACAAATGACAATGATGTGTTAATTAGGCTCACTGATTCTAATAAATGTATCACTCGGGTGTATGATGTTGACAGTAGGGGAGACCCTCAAATGGTGATGGGGTGTTTAGGAACTCTCCGTACTTTGCACCCAATTTTTGCAGTGAACTTAAAAATGCTCTAAAAATAAGTCACAAAAATATTTTAAATAACTAAAGTCACAGTTGTTAAAAATTATTTGTAGAGAGGGTGTAATGATAAGATTTAAACTGGGAAAAAATATTGGTAAATCACATATCTGACAAAAGACTATATGGAGAATACATAAAGAACTATAAACACTCAAACAACAACAGAAATAAACTAAATATGGTGAGTATATGGAAAAACAGGATCATTCATACAAAGTTGTTGGAAGCATAATATAATAATGTCAGTCTCAAAGTTTGGCATTTTCTGAAAAAATTAAATAGGCAAGTACCATATGGTGTGGTAATTGTAAATGAGCAGTTGCTCCTGAAAAACGAAAATGCAACTTCACTGAAAAACAGGATCACAAATGTTTATAGGTTTATTAGTAACAGCCCCAAACAGGAAACAACCCAGAGGTACTTCAACAGGTAAATGATTAAACAAACTACATAGCACGTTCATACCATGGAATATCACTCAGCAGTAAAAAGGAATGAACTACTGATAGACAATTGTAATAAATTTACAGATAATTACACAGAGTGAAAAAAAATCTGCAAAGACTATGTATTGTATGATTTCTTTTATATAACAATTCTTGAAATGACAAAATTACAGAAATGGAAAATAGATTGGTGGTTGCCAAAAGAAGAGGAAGGAGTGGGGGATAAGAGGCTATAAATGAGGATTTTTTTGGTGACAGAAACATCCTGTATCTTGACTATATTAATGTCAATATTCTATATCTTGGTTTTCTAAGATTTTACCACTAAAGAAACTGCCTGAAGGATACACAGTATCTCACTGTATTATTTCTTATAATTCCGTGTGGATTTACAATTATTTCAAAACAAAAGTGTAATTAAAATTATAAACATTTCATTCAGGGGCCTCCCTGTGGCGCAGCAGGTTAAGCACCACACTATGAAGCAAACCACAGCCACTGTAAGCACGAGTTCGATTCCTGCTGCCAGCCAGGGAGGGGTCCCACATGGCATAGCAGACCTCTCCTGCCTCACCCGCTGCTCCCCTCAATAGTATGTTTCAGTCAGTCTGCCTGTTCTGATCCCCACTCTGTCTCTGGTGAATCTTCTCACCTCCCTGGACTCTGGTCTGTACCCCAGCTCTTGTATACATAAATAAATAAATCTTTAAAAAAAAACCAAAACATTTCATTCAGGTTAAAAATGAGTGAAAATCATTTTCTCATTATGCTATCCATTCTGGCTCAAAATTTAGCTACCTCAAGTGCAATTCTAAAAGACTCTATTAATGCTGGGGGAGTCAAATGAAGTTCAGAAAGTTAGGATGAATTATAATCTCAATGCAATACTGCAATCATACGCTTAGACACATCAAAGTATGACTGAGTGATCACTGGCCTAGTGGTCCTGTGCACCATTAGAACTTTTTTCAATTTTTACTTGATATTCAAGTCAATTCCACTTTATGGAAGTAACTCCCAAGAAAATACTGGTGAAAACAGGACTAGACTACATTTCAGAACTACTTCTTAGATTTGTAAGCAATGAATCAAAGATTGGATAAACTAAAGCACACCATACACAAAGCCCAAGGACATGTTTTGAGATGGATGTTGAACTTAATCAGTTGTAGAACTGCATATCCCTATAAAATAGGAAGAGACCTCTTGGACATGACATGAGCCGTGGTTGGTTCTGCCCTACCTCATTTTATGAATTTACAGCACTTCCCCAGTTAAAGATTCATCCCAGAAACCACGTGTGGCTTACATATTTGCCATTCCTACTATGGTGTGGCATAAATAAATCATGGGGCTTGGGTCAGTACGGCCAACCTGTAAAATGATTCATGGAGCCAGCAGTACCATCCCCTAGGACTGTGTACTTTATTACAGTAAACCTCAGAACAAGATACAATTTCCTGACTCAAGAAGCAGTGTTTAAATCAGAACACCTGGACAGCCCTGGAATCACTTAAAAAATACAATAGGTCTCAATCCACGACTGTTTCTCAGTGTTGGCCTGCTCTTGCCCCAGGTCTGTTCCTTTTAACATTAAATACCAAGTTCAAAATGAATCCCTTCTGAATAAGTTATTATGGCAACAGAACCATAAAATAAACTTAAATACATCTCTTCCTCTTATCTCCTTTGTCCTCTGCTTTTCCTTGACTTGATTTACCCATATTCTTCATGCCAAGTCATTCACAGTTCTTCCCCAGTCTTTAAGACTCATAAACCAAGAAGAGTACCTTTTGGTGACAAAATTAAAAAGCAAAAGACTGTAAACCTAGTTTCCCACTAAGTAGCCCGATACTTCATCTGTGAATGGATTACACCCCAATAACTGAGACTGAGACCTCTGATTTGCTATAAGAAAATTAAGAAGGGATATTCTTCTTTGGTACTCATGAGAGACATGTTATACTATATCCAAGAAAGTCTACCAGCTAGCCTCATTGAAATGTTTACTTTCAGGTTCTAAATGAGGCGTGCCTATTATCTGAGTTCCTTTTCCACCCACCCAGTCAGTGGGGCAGACTTTTGAGTTCATTATTACCTCACCAGTCAGCTGCCAATGGTGGGAGAAGACTAAGTCACTCACTCACTAATGACTGAACTTTCTGTGTTCTCTAAAGCAAAAGCAAACACGTAACACATGAATACTTTTAAAACCTACTATAACCATTTATCCCTTTTAATTTATTGGATTAACTAACTCAATACAGAATAGGAAATGAATAATACTATTTTTACCATTTACTGGGAATACTGGGTACCATTCAAATACCCTATAGTCAGCACTAACAGCAGGAAAATCAAGATATGAATTAGGAGGACATAATGCACTGACCCACCTTTGATATAATGTTAATAACAAGTCCAAGTCTGACAGATTCAGAGCTCACAAACTCAGCAGAAAGAAAATCCTGGTAAGAAGGGTGGAAGGCAGAAATAGCTAACAATAAAGGTCTCAACAAAAGAAGTAGTTTCATGTTGTATATTTAAAACAAGAAATAGGGAAAATAAAACAGAAAGGAATCATTTCTTCTAACCAAAATATTGTTTCAACGTATTGTCTGTTTTGGAATATGGGTTCAAGTCTTTAATTTTTAGCAGATTAGTTAATTCTCTCAGGTAATTTGCCACACTTGGTGCCCAAACTCAGAGAATACTTACAGAATATTGAGAAAACATTTTAGTATAAAACATAAAAGAATGCATTCCAGGTATGATTGTGTCTCCCTTCCACAAATATAGACTCTGACCCCCAACGTTCACTACACACATGGAAAAAGCATTAACGTCTTTTTCAAATGGTGTGACAATAAAAGAATCACAAACAATGACCACTTCTTTAAACTGAAATATAACTTACTTACACATATACCACATGTATATAAAAGTGTTCCTTAAAAAGTTACAAGAAGTAAATGTAAGAATTTAATATTTTCAAAGTTAATATTTTACCTTGGCTGGAGACAAAGTTTAATACTCAAGGCTTGAGAGCAAGTAAGAATGTGGTACCTTTGGTTACAAGCTTTGTATTTTTCTATCAGCAACTTTATATTCAAGTAATCCAGTAAATGTGTGACATTAAATTAAGAAATATTCTGATTTCAGACACTACTCACTATGTCCAACATTATTTGTCAAGAATTAGATAGATCTGTTTCTCACAAAATATATACTATAAACCAACTTGGGCCCTTTTTTATAAGATGCAAGATTTCATTACCAGTATAAATCTTCTTATTATAAAAAGGCCTATCAATAAGAAGAGAGATGGAAGACAGTAAGTTTCAGAATTTTCAGACTAGAGTTTCCTTTTTTTTTTTTTTGAAGAGATTTATTTATTTATGCATACGGGAATTAGGGTACAGACCAAGATGCAGGGGGTGGGGTGGGGTGGGTGAGAGGATTCATCAGAGGCAGAGTGGGGAGCAGAACAGGCAGACTGACTGAAATACACTGCTGAGGGGAACAGTGGGCAAGACAGGAAAAGGTCTGCTGCGCCATGTGGGTCCCCTCCCTGGTGGGGGATTGAACTCATGCTGCAGTATCTGTGACTGCTTCATAGTGCTCTGGATTCACCAGAGATAGAGTAGGAAGCAGAATAGGCAGATCTACTGAACTCCTTGCACCACCAGGGAGGCCCCTTGAGTTTCCTTTTCATCACCCCTTTGTAAGGCATAGAAATTCTTATTAGCCTTTAATCTTCAAAACTAAAGAGATCATAAATGGAAAAGAAAGTCAGAGATAATTATCGACAGCATAGTCAAAGATAGTTTGGCAGTTCTAAAATGTACAAATTGAAGTTAGTAAATTGTAAAATTAAATTAGAAATTAAAATTTCAAAAATAAGTATGCTGAAATTAAAAATTACCTTGAAAGACAAGTTATAGCTGCTTTTGAATTGGACAATATTGCTTTTGAATTGGAAAATTTTATCAGTTGAGAATAGGTGTACCTATTCTGTAAACTGTGGAATTATTGTTATGGAAGATGTTTATCCTAGATACTGAAACCCATCTTTCTGGAATGATGTTTGCATAATGAAACTTAATTCTTAGCAGTTTCTGTAAGCACTAGCGCTTATCAAGATGGAAAAGAAGAAAAACCGTCCATGTTGGGTGCTCATTGAAAATAGTATGAGAGAAACTTTAGAATGAATGAGCAGGAAAATAAACAAATATGGATACTGCTTGTTGTAGTGGGTATAATCCAGTGGCAATGAAGATCTGCTTGGAATTCTAGACCAACATTGGCCTATTTTTTTTTAAAGATTTTTATTTATATGCATACAAGAACTGGGATGTAGGCCAGAGGTATGGAGGTGAGGGGGTGTAAGAGGATCCACCAGAGACAGAGTGGGGAACAAGAACAGGCAGATCGATTGAAATACACTGCTGAGGGGAGCAGCGGGGAGACAGGAGAGGTCTGTTGTGCCCTATGTGGGTCACCTCCCTGGCCGGTATGGGTGGTCATAGCACTGAGACTTAATTCTGACGCCACTAGGGAGACCCACTGGCCTTTTGTGACTATATTCTAATCACTGAGCGATTCTGAATTTCAGAATTTCCTTAAGTGAAAACTAAGAGAATAAAAAGGAAACCAACAGTGCTGAAAGTCTAGTATCATGCGTTCTTAGTTATTGTCACATATTGATGATACTCATGCTTATAATATCCTTGTGAATTACTTATCAGTATACTCATTTTCACCAAAAGTGATAAAATTTGGTTCAAAGAAACTAATTTGTCCAAGGTCACATTTTTGTGTTTAGCTCTGTTTGACTCTGAAGGTCCTAATTAAAAAAAAAAAAAAATATATATATATATATAAATATATACAATAGGGCCTCCCTGGTAGTGCAAGGGGTTAAGCAGCACACTGTGAAGCTATCTGCAGCCACTGCAGCAGAAGTTTAATCCGAACCCTGGCCAGCCAGGGAGGTGATCCACATGGCACAGCAGACCTCTCCTGCCTTTCCAGCTGCTCCCCTCAGCCTTTCAATAGGTGACAATGAACTTCATTCTCTGTGATTCTGCATATTAGAGAATTCCATCCATGTTGGCATTTCCTTACTGACGGTCATTATTCCAGGTGTCATACTCACTCCCTGATGGGTACTGCCTGCCCCACAGTCTATCGTCCTTCATCTACTTCCCATGTTGTGACCAGAGAGATAGTCCTAAAAGATACAAACTAGTTATTTTCACATACTTGACTAGTAAAATGCCCAAATCCTTAGAAACATATTCCTGTCTTCATAGTTTGCGTCTACCTTGTTCTTCTAACTTCCCCACTGCAGGCATAATGAGCTACTTGCAGTATGCAAACACATCTATGACTTTGGAAATGTTGAACACTGGCCTAGAATGCTCTTCCTTCTTCATCTGCACAGAAAAAAAAAAATCCCTCAGTCTTTAAGTGTAGTTTATCTCCACCACTTCTGCCATCCACAGGGTTACCATCTCGACCACTCCAAAACGTCTTCCTCTTCTCTACTGACAAAATCTTACTCAGTCTTTAAAACAGAGCTCAATTGTCACTCGACCCTCTTCTGTATTCTTGTGTTCTCCTCCCCTCTTTGCCACTACTCCCACCAACTCCCCAACTCTCTTTCAGCTTCCACACAGTACCTCATAAATACCTGAATAAGATATTATGTTACATGGGGTTTTGAGTCTGTCTTTTCTTTTTTTTTTTTTAAAAGGTTTATTTATTTATGCACACAAGCACTGGGGTACAGGCCAGAAGTGTGGGGGGGGGTGAGAGGATTCACCACAGAGAGTGGGGAGCAGAACAGGCAGATCAACGGAAGTACACTGCTGAGGGGAGCAGCGGGCGAGACAGGAGAGGTCTGCTGTGCCATGTGGGTCCCCTCCCTGGCCGGCGACAGGGATTGAACTCGTGCTGCGATGGCTGTGGTTTGCTTCATAGTGCGCTGCTTAACCCACTGTGCCACCAGGGAGGCCCAAGTCTGTCTTTTCTAATGTGAGTTCTTGAGATTTTATTTACCTTGTATTATTGTTCCTCTCTTAGTAGCCTAAGAGTTTGGCAAATAATAATTAGTAAATCGCAAAAGGGTTATGCTTTTGTTATCAATAAGTATCACTGCTTCTTCTCAGACACTGTAGTGGCCCCATTTCCAGCAAAATGTATCAAATCACAAGAAGTCATTTTGTTTTGAATATTTATTTATATGTATTGTACAAAAATATAGGGAGAAGAGATAAAAGGTGGTAAGAGAAGAAGCTAGAAAGATACAGTAGACTAGATTGTGCAGGGCTTAGGAGTTGGTGGGGTGCTACTAAAGCATTTTTATGTTAGGAAGAGACACTGCCATATTTATTTTGTGGATAGGTGTTTAGTCTGAATTAAAAGATGAAAAAGTAATGCAGGCAGAGAAAATCAGTAGGCAACTTTAGCTGAGGTGTGAGGTGATGAGAGATCTGAACTAAAGTGGTAAGGACAGAAAGAGATAAAATGCAGTGGAAAGGAGAGGAAGGCAGGAGGGGGAATCAAGGTTTTAAAGTTTAGGGAACTGAGTAGAAGTAGGAAGTACAGGAGGCAGAATAGGTGTGCTGTTAGAAAACTTCCACAAATATTAGTTAAGTATCTGCTGTCTAGTAATTAATGTGTGCTAGATATTGAGATGTATAAAGATAAATAAGAAACAACAGTAGGGGAAGCAGATTTAACTAAAATATACAATAATAGTTCAACTAAACAGGGATCATTACCAAAGAATTGAAAGGAATAGCTGAAGACAAGTAAGTATAATAGTGAGATAACATAGAGTTAAAGGGAGAAAACAGTTTCAGGGAAAAAGGGAATCAGTCTAGTAGCAATAATAATCATTCACATAGAGTCAGGACTAAAAGGGTAACAGTTTTTATCTTATCTAAGAACAATTTGCTTCTTAACTTGAAATACTCATTTTATACTCATAACATAAAATGAACATCAACATCGTCTGAAATTTCATATTGAAAGAGATGGATTCTCTAGTTAGATTTTCCTCCAGGTATAGATCGGAAACTACCATGATTCAAAACATTGCCTATAATTTAAGTAAGATCTAAGCCACTCGATGCATCAGTCAGGCAAATATCAATTCAAATATGTAATACTGAGAAGAGAACATTTATTTAATAATCTCCTACGACAAACTTTGAAGCGGATGACTACTTCTCAAAGCATTAAAACAGAAAATGCTCTGATGACTGGTTCCAAAAGAATTAGCACTGCTGAATATGGTATGGAAAGAAGTAACCCTTTATTTCTAGGCATATGCTATTAATGTTAGAGTTGACCCTTAGTTTTTTACTCAGCTTTATTAACACAAAAGGAGAGAAATGCTTCAAGCTGTATAGCTGGGTACAATGAACTAATATATATATATATATATATATATATTTTATAGGCTTCCAACGCAGCTGCATACTTTCTCAGTATATAACCTAAGATCATGGCTACAAGATAATGTCCTCTGTGATGTGCCCACAGGAAATACCTATCAGGAATATACAAGCTTTCGATTTTCTAGAAGTGAAAGCTATTTTGCTTTCAAATTATACTTAGAAGTATACTTGATCCCCAGCCACGGAGCTAAGCCACATGGTGCAGCATACCTCTCCTGTTTTGCCTGCTGCTCCCCTTAGCAGTATATTTCAGTAGAACTGCTTGTTCTGCTACCCTCTCTGTTTCCGATGAATCCTCTCACCCACCACCTCTGACCTAAACCCCTATTCTTCTATAAAAAAATAAATAAAAATCTATACTCAAAAGCAAAGCATAATTCAAAGCAGAAGCTGTATTTAAAAGTTGCTGGCAATTAAAAGTGTAAGTGATTAAAAAGCATCATTAACAATCAGGCTTTAAAGTGTATACATGTGGGTCCGCCCTGGTGGCGCAGTGGGTTAAGCAATGCACTATGAAGCAGACCGCAGCCACTGCAGCACAGAGTTTGATCCCTGCCTCTGGCCAGGGAGGGGACCCACAGGGCAAGGCAGACCTCTCCTACCTCACCCACTGCTCCCCTCAGCAGTGTATTTCAGTCAAATCTGCCTGTTCTGTTCCTCACTCTGTCTCTGGTGGACCCTCTCACCACCCGCACTTCTGGCCTGTACCACAGTTCTTGTATGAATAAAAAAATAAATCTTTAAAAAAAATAAAGTGTATACATGCAACAGGTAACTGCTGCTTTTATAATATAAGAGTCCTGTATCTCATATAAGAACATGTAGCAAAAGAAATTGTAGCTTGAGAAGTTACATGGATCTGTAGCGAAGTGAGGGTCAGTTGTTTCCTACTAAGTGCTGCAGGAGGAAAAAGATTAATCTAGCTAGATGATACCAAGAGTAAAAGGCACTCAAGTAAGAGTCGATGGTCCTTATTCATGGCAGTTATGTTTTATAAAGTAGCTGTGGAAAACGATTTAAACATGGAACCACTGCTCCTGAGAAAAATACAGGGTTAGGTTCTTATAGGCCTCTGGTTACAACATTTTCACCAACCAATCAATCCATAACTGTCTTTTATACATGTTTTTGTTTAAAGATGTATTATTTAATATATACTGCTGACTCTAACTTAGAACTTATTGCCAATAGAATTATAACTGAAGTCTGAATGGAGTTTAACACATGTATTTTCTTTATATGGCACATCACAGATTTTATACACAGGAACATTAGCCAACACTTTGTGTGAAAAAGGCAGCACCAAACAGATTGTGAAAAGGGCATTTGTTTACAGTACTAGAGCAGAACTGAGAAGGCAAAGCATGTCTCTATCCAACCTCAGCTGTTAATGTGCATATAAGGCAAGTGAAAGAATTTTGCACTCTGCCCATGTCCATGAATGCCTGTGAAAGTATCACAAGTATTTATTTGAATACAAATAAAACATTAGCAAGTACATGAATTCTCAAATACAGAATACAAGAATGTATTAAAATGAGTAATTTTTATTTTCCATCCCTTTTAATCCTTCCTGCTTCCTATTACAGAGACTATGATCATATAGTAGCCAATTGCTTCTATTTTCCTTTCTCATTTAGAAAAGAAGCAATGTAGCCGAAAATCAAGAAGCTAAGTTAAATCTAGAACAAAATACCTACAGGAGATTCACTAAGCTTCTATCACACTGCAAGTTTTTTGAATGAGAGTATGTAAAAAACAGATCTGAACAAGAAACTGGAATTCATATTTCTTTACCTCCTGAGGTAAAGATTTTCTTTTGCCAGTTCTAAGATAAATTCCACTTCTAGTAGGTTGAGATAGCAAAGTTTGGGAAGGTAAAAGTCTGATTCTTTGTTATCACTTTTATTCTAGTTTTATATATACTCTACCACTGATTTCATGTAGACAAGTTTGTTTATAAGAGAAATTAAAATGTCTTCCATAGTCATAGAAGGAGAAGAATTTACAAGTAGAGATAAAGAAAATTGCGACTTAAATTCCTACAGTTTGTAAAAGAAGTATTGGGGGTTCACTTTTCCATTCCAAGCCAATGCATAAACACAACTGCAGTAAGGAATCTGAGAAATATATGGCAGATATGTATATTTTTTAACTTCCATTTTAAGAATGGTAATGGGATTATCTATTTTTCCTTACAGCAGTAGAGCAACTTTCCTCCTCCCTCTCCTTTCTTTCAAAAAAATACGTCACATAGTATGCTAGAAATGTGCTACAAGTTACAGATATAAATGGATTCAAAAATTCAGAACCTATGGGGAGAGACTATAAGAGACAAATAAAATATAACTTGCTCTATTTGTGGTATCTCTAAAATGGGAAGGAACCAACATAACTTTCTATCTCAGGTTGAATGGGTAAATTGTGGCAGTCACAGACTAGAATTCATAACAATGAATATAAGTAAACTACAACTTCAACTAGGGGTACCCAGAAGCAGCAGAGACATCAGGAAGAGCTACATACAAAACTAAGAAAAAAATATTTTTTGTGAGGGACAGAAGGGCAAGTGATAGGGATACTGAAGAACTTTAAGTAAAATATTCAGTAGCTCTGAATTTTATACCAATAATTATAGCAGCCAATGGAAGAATGTAATATAAGAAAAGATTTGTATCTGGATACAATGAACTCAAGATTACTTACAATAAAATTAATTCTGACTGATGGTAGTAATAGTGGAACAACAAGAGGACAAGAGAAATCATGAACATAAAATCAAAAGGACTTGGTGCCAAAATGCTTGTGAAGGAGGTACTCAATCTGGTACCAGAATTATTACAGAAGGTGCAGGAGACATAATTTTCTTTGCAATATTTTCTTGGTAATATTAAAAGACTTTTTTATATTAAAAAGATTATTTTTTAAAAGTTGTATTTACCGAGGTAATGTTAATTTATATGTCATAGGGGAATAGATTTACACCTCTACAATTGTATGTTATTTCACCAGACCAACCACCAAAGCCCCAATGGTCCTTTCCTCCCTACTCCATCACATTCCCTTTCTGGTACCTAAAAGACTCTTCAAAGGTTAGTCAAGCTCTGTAGCCACAGAAAAACAGAAATTGTAAAGGTTAGCAGAAAAGCATTTTTGAATGTTCTATAAAGTGGATATAGCTATATCACATAGAATGGGATATAAAGCAAAAATCCAGATCTGCTTCATAATTATGTATGTTGCAGTACATATGTAGAAACCATGTTTATAGATAAGCCAGTCCATGTGCAGCCTGACCTAATAAGGAAAATATTTGAAAACCACTGAAGTGTGACAACATCACTGAAGAGTTAGAAATGCTGGTCACCAGAACTTGTGATAAACAAAGTCAAGAACACAGGCTCCATAAATTTAGTGTTATTCTAACTATTCCCAAACAAGAGTAACAGAAAATACCAAAATGTTCTGCATATTGAAAGGAAAGTATTTCACAAAACATTTTCAGTAAAACAGAATGCAGTGTGTATATTACATGTTTAGTTATTTCACTGCAGTTGAGCAAAAGCTATCCAAAGAATTCCAGGGGAAAAAGTAGATGGTACATTAACTCTGGAATAAGTTAGTGTTTGTGTATGTATCTGAATATGAATTTTTATAACATTTCAGAGGAACACTTATAGAATTAGGTACTACCATCATTTGAAGTCAATACAGAAAGAGGGACTTTCCAATTATATATTTTGCCAGTAAATAATTTATATTTTAAAACTGCTGACCATCCAAGTGGCAAAAAGAAAGGACTTGGTAATCTAAAACACACCCACAAATTGATGCCGAGAAATAAAGATGGAAATTAGTATTTAAAACACAAAATTCTAGAAAAAACACACAAGGAAAAGGATAAAAAGAATTGTACTTAAGATCTCTTAAATTCTTGGGATTTGAGAACTATGCTCAAGTGAGTTTGGATGTCAACAGAAACCAATGGCAATATACTTTCCAGCTATCTTTTCTATTTGACATCCTTGACAAGAGGGGTTTTATGAAGTCTTTGAGGTACAAACGTTCTGGGAGAGAAAACTAATGGAATAACACTGGAAGAAACACAAGACATCTGACATATTATAGCAATAATATCTACTTGTTATTTTTACAAGTAGATATTCTTGTACCGTGTGTATGTATGGATGTGTCTGTGTGTGTATATATCACTAACGTAAAACTGATTTCTTTACAGAGGTTACCCAGCTTTTACTAGTTAATTACAATGATTTATAAGTAGATCATATTTACACACACACACACCACCCCCTGCACATTCCTGATAACATATGAACCTGACTTTAGGATTGCTTGTACTAGCCATAAGTTCTGAATAAGTGTTTTAACTTGTTGAAATAATATAACAGATCTATCCTGTGTGTGAGAAAATCAGTTTTCCATTTATGCTCATTTATCCATTGTTTGGTAACATAAAAGTAGTCACCATCATAAAATTAAGCTAGGATATGGCCTCTGTCCCAGTAAAACAAATGGTTCACTTCTGTTTCCATAGTCAAATTTAAAGAGAGTGAACTATATAAAAGACATTCTGCAACTAAAATTAATCCCTCTAGATGTGACCACTCATGATTTCACATAACAGGAATAAGTTCTGCAGAAAAATTGGAAGGTAACTAAAAGACCTTACTTCTTATATACACTATGTCCTGGCTGCTATGTAATAAACTTTCTTGTACCATTTCTCATTTAATTCTCCCAACTCTACAAGACAACCATTTACTAGGCTCATTAACATAGAGGAAGAAACTGAGATTTAGTATAGATAGTTTATGCCAAAGGTCACAGTGTACATTTAAATTAACTTGTAAGCTCAAACTTTTACCATGTATTTACCATTATATTCACATGTCTGCAAACTAAAAATTATTCCAAATTATGTGTGTGTGTAAAGTTAACCCTTGAATAACAAGAGCTAAGGGTGCTGTTCTTACTTATATGTGGGCTCTGGTGTGCAAGCTGGTTAAATCTATGAATGTGAAACCCAGCAACAGAAGTTGCTGGGAAATTCAAACCTGTATAGTTCAAAGGTCAACTGTACAGTGAAAAATGTTTCTCTATCCTTGTCCTTTGTTTTGTTCTCCCACTGACCCAGATAACATATAAGTGTATATATTTGTATGTCTATTCTTTTTTTTTTAAAAAAAGATTTATTTATTTATGCATACAAGAGCTAGGGAACAGCCAGAGAACTGGGAGGTGAGAGAATTCATCAGAGACAGAGTGGGGAGCAGAACAGGCAGACTGACTGAAATACACTGCTGAGGGGAGCAGCGGGTGAGGCAGGAGAGGTCTGCTGTGCCATGTGGGTCCCCTCCCTGGCCAGGGATCGAACTCGTGCGGATGCTTCACAGTGTGGAGCTCAACCTACTGGGCCACCAGGGAGACCCTTATATGGCTATTCTTATGCCTCTCCCTTTTAACAAATTAGCATATGATACATACTTCTTTCCATCTTGTTTTGTAATGTAATAACATCAACTACAATTACAAAAGCATATGACATCTAGCCCCACATTATGATATTGTAGGACTTTATCTTACAGATGTATCTACAGACATGTGAAGTAATTTTTGTATGAGGTTATTCTTACTTATAAAACCTTTTTTATTATTATAAATCAATTATTTTGTAGCACTGTATGTAAATTAACATGTTAGAAGTAACTGAAATGTCCATCAATTTGAGTACCAATTAAATAATGCACTATGGAATACTGTAGAAGAAAGAGAATAAGTGATGATATGACAAGGCACCCCAAATAGAAAAAATAAGAAATCATCAAGAGAGAGAATTTATAGTAAGTAATCAGTGTGGAGAAATGAATGTATACTCATACAAAAAGAAATACAAAATACAATTAGAATTATGTTTTGAATCAGTATTTTATTAAACAATCTGTACTATGGCACTATTCTTGTATGTGTGAAAAGACACAAGAATAATGGTGTTTTAAATACTGAAATTTGGAAATAATCTAAATGACCATGTGTAAAGAAATAATGTAACAGCTATACATTAGAAAACTAAGGAGCTGTTAATGACAATACAACATTTTTATGCTGACATTAAAAAATAACCATGATACAATATTCTTCAATTAAATTATTAATTGCAGAACAAATATCTAACAAATATTTACTATATATCTAGTCAGAAAAATCAGAGAACTTTGGCCCCACCACAGATAAAAATGTATTCCATATGTCTTTCCCCTTTCTACCATACTTTTAGCTACTTTGATAGCTAAATTATTTAAGCTAAACAGAAACTTATTACAGGTAATAAAGAAATAACGGATATAAATACCCCAATCACAACTTTAAGATGGCCAAAATTTGAATGTGAGTCAAATTACTAAAATTTGAAGCCTTTATTTTTTTATCAACTCAATTTGTTGTGTGTCAGTGATGATACAAAAGTAATATATAAGAACCTAAAAGGATAAAGAAGCTAAAGTATGAAATAACACATCATTACAATAAAGTCTTGAAAAACCCAAGTGATATTTAAGTAATGTAAGCTAATTAGACTAGCCCGGTACGTATGCACAGACACTACTTGGAAAATTACTTGAATGAAAATAACATGTATCCCAAATAGCACCAAAAAGTATTCTATACACACAAAGTCTCAGTATATAAATAGCAAAAGCAAGGTAAGAAATAGAAATTCTGTAATACAGAAACTGAATCTGAGTCACATGATAACAGTAACTAAATCAGAGATGGGGCGAGTGATTGAGAATTTTTCTATGTGGTACATGAATCAAAGCAGAAAATTAACCATTAGAAATATTATCCTTAAAGCACATGCAAAAGTATGCCTATCCATAACATAAACAATATGGAATCAATTAAACATCAAAATTGATTCTTAGATTATAAACTTAGAATAACTGGATAATATCACTGGAGATTTGAAAAACTACACAATAAAACTAACACTGATTTGATATCAAGGAATGAGGAATGAAGAAAATGATCACTGTGGAATATAAAATAGAAACAAAATGACAACTATCATAAAGCAAACATCAGTAAATTCAGAAGTCAGGAACATGGAAGAAATATGGGCTGAAAGTTCTGTTTTTTTGCAATTTTTCCCTTTTTTGTTGAGGATGACATTATACTGACAATTACTCCCATTCAGGAGATGTTTTTCTACAAACTCTTCTTCAAAATTACAAAGAACTGAGAATTACACAGTAAATTTTTGGCAGTTAACCTTGGAGAGACTGTTGCTTAGAGCTGCTACACCCAAACACTAAGCTTCTCAGCAAATAGGGCCTGCTGTGGCCCATAAACTAATCTCTGTGGAGGGCCCCACTGAGAGAGACACATGTTCTATAGCTAGTGCCAACACCCCTTTCAATACTCCAAAGGTTCACTTGCAACTCTGCATAAATTGCCAGTTTCTCTTGGCTCCAGAGACAGCTTCACCTGCAGGGTTTCATTTTTCTGTTTGACACCTTAATGTTGATTTTCCTATATACTACAAAAGAGCCCTCTCCAGTGCTTCTCACACAATTACACAATCACTCCATTGTAACTCAGAAGAGGATTAATGATTGGGTTTTATTTGATTGTAGTTTTGATTAATCCTGACTTTGTTTAATTTGTGACCTTTGCTGGAATCCCAAGGGCTGGGAATTAGAAAATGCACACTGTACCACTGTACTCTGAGCAGTGTGAGCTTGCCAATTTATTTCATGCCTCATTAGCCACAAAAGCTATGAAATTTTAGTCCAAAAACAGCTTCACATTTTTTCAGGGTATGGGTACAAAATTCTGTATGAGCTTTTCATTTTGATTTAAATATAGTAAGCCAATAATTAAGTCTACACTGGCTATGCCCATAGGGTTCTAATTCCAATTGGCAGATAGCTCAGTAAAATATGAAACCTGGGCAAGTTATGTCATGATGCAGCTGTTGTGACTTTCCAAGGATTAGATTTTTTTTTTTAAGGCTGAAAACAAATCTGACATTTTAGATAAAACTAATCACAATATTCTTTCATAAATTTATCTTTGGAATTAAGTCCATATGAATAAATCCAGTTTGTTTGGGACAAATCTTAATGAAATCACATCATTAAAAAAAGGTTCCATAGTTTTTACTTATTTATTACTTGAGACTTAGATATCTATATTTTCATAAATAATGTACACTAGTCGACATTCTGTAGAAAGACTATACCTTCTAGAATTACCAAAATCAACAAATCATTTATAAGAAAGGATAGAGGATGACCTTGTATATAACATGAATTATACCAGTTCATTAACTAAAAATATGTTCACTAAAGGACAGAGAAAGTGTAGTATTTATGATATATACAATTATGTAAAATTTATAATTTCATGTTATAAATATTTGCCAATTTTTTATATAGTCAATGTCTAAAGCTCTCAATATGACCCAATAGTTAAAATTCTGAATTGTCTTTTATGTATACTTTGTCTTAATTTTAGTCAATTTGACAATTTTCAGTAACTGTATCATCTTTCCAAATTAGTTTCACAGAAATATTTTTTCTTACAAATTATATTGCTGGTTTCAAATAATATTAAGCACATGATTAAATATTAAAAATAACTAGAATAAGCAAGTGTGGGAACAAAAATAACTTTCAGTAATTATACAATTTGACAGGTTAGCCAAGATACGCAGGGCATTTAAAAAAAAATCTAATAGCTCTTCTAGCTTGGTATTACTCAGTATGTTTAGCTGAATGAAAAATAAAGTTTTAATTAATCTGGCAAACAGGTTAATGGTTAAGTGGAGGTTGGTCAAATTGGCCTCTTAAATACTTAATAGTGGTGTTAAGTTAGCCTGAAAGTGTCTAGTAGCTTTAAAAAGATGCTTACCATTTCAAACTGCAGATTGTGCTTCTAGAGATAATATAATTGGTATCAACTTTATAAAATGATGAGAACTAGGAGCCATGATTCCCTTTCCTGTTTCTCTGCAAATTCGAATATGCCAAAATGAATAAAGGAAAATTAAAAGACATCGTTTTAATTTAAATTTAATTTTCTTTTTTCACAGTGAAATTTAATATTTTTTTATGCTTCATTGGTTATTTGCATTTACATTTTTTATGATTTATTTATGCTCTTTGCCCATTTTTCCTATTAGGGTCAATGTTATAATTTCACAGATGAAGAAAAAGGCTCAAAGAAGTTAAAAGTTCTAGGATTGAAATTTTGGTCCCTTTCTCATCTTTCTAATACAAAAATGCGTAGGGAGTACTGCTGAAGCACTACACACCACTTACTACCACCCCAAAAAAGGTGGACAAATTATTCTGAAAAGAATATGCGATATTTTTGGAAAAAAAAAAAAAAGTGCAAGTCATGGAAAAATCAGAACTTTTTGATTTTCTTTACATATATTTTGTTCAATTTATTATAAAGTGTGAATTACAGATAGGAGGCCAAAAGGCCCTTTTCAGAGAGTGGTTGTTTACTCTAAAGGTCTAATTCTGACTTGTAATTCTATTTGAGAAAAGTTAGACAGTGTACATCTTTCCAAGCAGGAGAACCATGGCAAACACTTGTCTGTTCAGTATCATTCCACCATCCTTGTTAACTAATGGAATCTGAATTAGGTCTCTGCCCAACTGAAACAGAATTTTCCAGGTTCTATTGCAGCTAGAGGGGGTGTTACTTACTGTGGACCTATATTGCTATATAATTCCCTCTTAGTACTAATGTTGCTAAGTCCCGTAAGTTCTAGAATGTTGTGATCTCATTGTCTTAATCTTGAGGTGTTTTCTCTTTCTTCTTTGATACCCTTTTGACCCAATAATCATTCAGTTGTATGTTGTCTAGTCTCCATGTACTAGTGGTTTTCACTGCATTCTTTTTGTGGTTGATTTCTCGCTTGATTCCTTTATGGTCAGTAAAGATGTTTAGTATGATTTCAAATTGCATGGATTTGTTGATACTTGTTTTGTGACCCACCTAATATGTGGTCAACCGTGGGCAATGTCCCACGTATAAAAATGCAAATGCAGATAGCTTTTATTTCTTCCTCCTATCTGAAAGAGAGCCTGGTAGAATATTGCTGGCTGATAGTTTTATCTTGTAAGCATTTTAACAACATCATTCCATTCTCTCTTTGCCCAATGTGTCTCTTCAGAAAAGTCTGTTAGACTTGAGAAAAATGTGTAGTCAATTTTTATGAGGTGCAGTACCCAATAAATGTCTATTATATTCATGTGGTCATGCCCTATTAAATTCATATGGTCTAATTTTTTAAGACTATTATGTCTTTATTTTCTGTCTAGTTGATATATTCATTGATGAAAGTGGGGTCCTGAAGTCCCCCACCATGAATGTGGTTTTTCCAATGTTTGTTTATATATTTGATAGTTACAGCCTTATATATATATATATATTTTAAGATTTATTTATTTATGCATACAAGCACTGGGGTACAGGCCAGAGGTGTGGGGGGGTGGTGAGAGGATTCACTACAGAGAGTGGGGAGCAGAACAGGCAGATCAACTGAAGTACACTTCTGAGGGGAGCAGTGGGCACAGCAGGAGAGGTCTGCCGCACCATGTGGGTCCCCTCCCTGGCTGGCAGCAGGGATCGAACTTGTGCTGCAGTGGCTGCGGTTTGCTTCATAGTGCGTTGCTTAACCCACTGCGCCACCAGGGAGGCCCCCGCCTTATATATTTTGATGCTCCTGTTTGTTCAGTGTTATGTCTTCCTGATGTATTGTTAATCACCATGTGGTGTCCATCCCTGTCTTGTTGCCATTTTTAGTTCGAAATCTATGTTATCTGATATAAATATGGCTATCTCTATCTTTCCTTGGGTCCCATTCACTTGGAGGGTTGTTTTGTAACCTTTTATTCTAAACCTATGTTTCTCTTTGGAGTGCAGTTACATTTTTTTGAGACAGAACAGAAAGCTGGATTCTGTTTTCTAATCTAGCCAGATAATCTGTGCTTTTTAGTTGGTGAGTTCCATTTGTTTACATTTAGAATAATTATTGATATATAAAAGTCGGCTATGCCATTTGTCCATAATTTAATGGCTCCATTTCCTTGTTCAATTCTTCATGGAAGTTCTCTTTGGTTTAGATATGAAAGGGCCTTTCATCATTTCTTTAAGGGAGGGAGGGACAAGGGGTGTCAAAAGAGTTTTCAAACTCCTTCAGCCTCTGTTTGTCTGAGAAGGTGTTTATTTCTCCCTCATATCTGAAAGAGAGCTTTGCAAAATATTGCTGGCTGGCAGTTTTTATCTCTTAAGTATTTTGATCACATCATTCCATTTTCTCCTTGCCCACAATGTATTTTCAGAAAAGCTGAATGTTAGCCTGACTGGGGTACCTTTAGGTTATCTGCTTCTTCTGCTAGCCAGATTCCATATTCTGTCTTGAGGTCTAAGAAATTTCACTACTACGTGTCTTCAGTGTAGGTCTCATTCTGTTTATATTTCCTGGTGTACTTTTAGCTTCATGAACTTGTATATTTAGTACTTTCTCCATGTTCAGGAAGTTTTCCTCTCTACTATTTCTTTTAGTAAGTTTTCTGTTCCATTCTTTCTTTCCTCCTCCTCCAGGATATGCATTATTCTTATACTGTCTTCACTCATGGAATTGGATAATTGCCAAAGTATTTCTTTTTTTCCCCCACCCCCGATCTCTCTTCTTCCACCTGAATTCTATGTAAGTCATTATCTTCAAATTCACTTATGCTTCATTTGATCTATTCTATTTCCATAGCTTTCTCCAGAATTATTAATATCACCTATTGATCTTTTTTACATTCTCCATCTCCAATAATTTCTTACTTAAAGCTTCAATTTCTAACTTCTGTTAACTTTATTTCTCAGGACATCTGTTTGTTTTTCTGAGTTTTCTATATATCTTTAGTAAGTTTTGTTTTCATTTCTCAAAATTCCTTATCACGGGAATTCTAAACACTATACCTGATAGGAAAAAATAGATCTATCTTTTTGTGCTTGGGATCTAGAGATTTGTTTTCCCTGTGTAGTCAAGTGTTCCCCTAATGACAAAGATTGCAATCTTTTGTGTTTTTTCATCTATTATTTGCTTTCTAAAAGAGTGAAGAACTTCTGCTTTTCCAGAAGCAGATGCTATACATCAAAGAGGATAATTAATAAGTGGGGTATTCAGTGCGAGGGGGGAGGTCCTAGTTGTTCACACTCAGGCTTCTTTCAGGACTTTGCCAATACCACACTGATGTCTGTGGGGTGTCTATTGCCCTCACACTCCTTTAGGGAGTTTGCCAAGGTCCCACTGATACAGGTGGGGCAGCAGCTGGGGGCTCCACCCTAGCACTCATTCAGGGAACTTTAATGTCAGCAGGGTGATTATTGGGCTCCACCTGGGAGCAGAGAAGGCCATATTGATGTTGGCAGGGTGCTGGCTGGGGATCCACTGTCATGCTCACTCAGGAAGCTTTATGGGGTTGTGCGATCTCAGTGAGGTGTCTGCTGGGGTAAGCTCCACCCATGCACTTGTTCAGTGAGCTACCTGAGGCTACAATGGTGTTTGCTGAGATCTGCCTCTGGATACTGTCATGGAGTTTGCCCAAGTTAATGAAGGGTTGCTATGCCTGGGCCTTGCCAGGTCCACTCTGCTGCTTTCTGAGTCATTGGGGTTCAACCTGCCTGCTTAGATGGGCTATTTAATCTATTCTACTGGTTTTTGGGGTCTCACTCCTCCGGGTATCATTCCCAGCATGTGCTACAATTGTCTATTTTCTTTCAGTTATTTGTTTTGTTTGGACAACATAGCTTTGAGTATGTGAAGGAGATGAATCTGGCACCTTTATTTCATTTCATCTTTACTCTGCTGCCATTTTCAATTTTTCTGATAGGAGGAGTTTTGTTACTGATTCAATCTCCTTACTCATCATTAATCTGTTGAATTTTCTGCTTCTTCATAAATGAGTCTTGGATGGTGTGTATTTCTAAGAATTTCTCTATTTTAGGTTATCTAATTTGTTGTTGTATAATTATTTACATTAGCCTTTTATGATCCTTTGTATTTCTGTAATGTCAAGAAATACTTAGGTAATGTCAGTTATAATATTTCCTCTTATTTCTGATTTTAATTATTTGCGTCTTCTCTTTTTCTCTTCAGAAGTCGAGCTAAAGGATTTTCAAGTCTGCTAGTATGTAGTTCCTTCTGGTGTAAATTTAAGTTGTTTACCTGTGATTGATTTTTCCTATTGTAGATATTTAATGTGGCAATTTTCTCTCTTTGAACTTCTGCTACATCTTATAACTTTTGGTATGTTTTGTCTCCATTTTCATTTGTTTCAAGATTGTTTCTGGTTTCCCTTTTTATTTCTTCTTTGACCTATAAGGTATTCAGGAGTGTGTTGCGCAATTTTCACATATTTATGACTTTTCCATTAGTCATTACTAGTTTGATACCATTGCTGTTGGATAAAATGCTTGTTATGACTTCAATCTTCTTAAATTTATTAAGGCCTGTTTTGTAGCCTAACACATAATTAATTATCCTAGTGACTATTCTATCTGCACTTGAGAAGGGTATGTATTCTGCTGCTGTTGGATGGAATGTTCTGCAAATGTACCTAGGCCCATTTGATCTAATGTGTTGTTTACATTTCATGTTTCCTTATTGATTTTCTGTCTAGATGATCTATCTATTGCTGAAAGTAGGGTACTGATATTTGTGAAGATTATTTCACTGATGTCTATTTCTCGCTTCAGATCTGGTAATATTTGCTTTATAAATTTAGATGCTCTTATGTTAGGTGCCTAAGTATTTACAAATGTTATATTCTCTTTAATGATCTTCCTTGCTTGTATACAGTTTTTCACTTTAAGTTCTTTTTTTACTTTAAGGCTATAAGTACAGCTATATCTAGATACTTTTTCACTTGCATGGAAGAGTATTTTTATTCCTTCACTATGAGCCTATGTGTGTCCTTAAGTTTGAAGTGAGTCTCTATAGGTTTGCAGATCAGATTCCTTGTTACAAATTTTTATTAAATATTATATCTATCATTAAGTAGATATTATATTTAAAATTAAATTACTATTTACTTAATATGTCCTCTAATCGGTATAAGATAAAGGATTAAATATATATTGTTCAAAAATTTATTATTATTAAAATCCAGTATGGTGTTTGAGATACAAATAACTAATATAAAACTTATTAAAAGGCAGAAGTAAAGAATCAAGGAACAGGAAAAAAGAGAGAAAGAGTGGAAGGGTAGTGAATTAGAGAAGTGAGAGGCAATCAAAACTTGAACTGGGAAATCTTTTTTGGAATATTTTTATAAAAAAATAACCTCAAGATATGCCATCATTTTTGTAATGAAAAAGATGGGTTCCATACACTCCTAACACAGCAAAACCTAATAAAATAGGTACTACATACTACCCTAATATTACAGCTTTATGGAGTTATCAACTACAATGAAATATAATGACAGAATGATGGATGTATTCTTAGAAATAACTGCAAGCCAAATGAGGTTGCTCTCTTGCCTCTACCATTACTAAAGTATTATTAAAAGCAAACACTATTAAACTTAATGATGTGTGTTAGTTATAAGGAAGTTAGTGATGCCCCCTTTCTTGCCTTTTTTTTTTTCTTGGGTAAAATAACTGTGATAATTTCCCCTCCTTGAAATCCTAGTGTCTCTGTCAGGAAGTTCATTTCAAAAAAGGATACCTAACTGCTGAAATTATGAAACACAAACTTGATTATGACTTCCGGTATCCTTCTAAAATGTTCCTTCTGTCAGGGTATTATTATTCATTCTCCATAATTCTCCACTCTTGTTCCCAATCTCTCTCTCTTGTGAGTTATGTGATTGGCAACTTTTGAAGACAGAATGATCATGCTTGGTTTAGCCCCTTCTGCTCTCCCCTCTGCCTGTGCAGACTGTATGTCCTGTTCCATTCTGTACAATGAAGTGAAATGTCGGCTGTACTAATGGATAAATCTGGAAAATTCAGGAGTAAAATATCAGGAATATATCAGTGAAATATCACTTGGCTGCAAATATAACATCTCATGTTCTCTAATAAGTTTTATCAGTTTAAAAACAGTATTTTCACCCTTTTTGTTCTCCTCCCCTATTTGTTTCTCAACTGAAATCAAATGGAAAAAGTGGAGAAAATCCAGGAAAAAAAAAATCCAGCCTTTTTACTATAAATACAGTACCACTTAAAAGCTGAAATTATTGCTTTTCTCGAATCCCCATATATACTGACATGGTTAGTCACTGAAATTCTATTAATCAGTAATACAGAGGTAATTAATAGCCAATATCTGTTTAAATGTTTTAAATCTATTTTTTATTTAACCACTACAATAAGGTATGTTATCATTATCCTCACTTTACAAATAAGGAACCTGAGTAATCAAAAGACTAAATATCTTGGTAATACAGACAGGAAACTTTAAAACCAACTGGATCTCAGATCCTATATTTTTATCTAGTGTTCTTAATTTAGTGGATCTTGAAGAGCAAGATTAAAAAAATTGTAAATGAGAATAAAACAGAAAATATCAGTACACACAGGAAAAGTAGTGTTTTGTTAAATGCTTGTTTCAGTTATGTGTTTTGTGTGTGTTGTTTGTAGAATGAAAGAAAATGAAAGGGGAAAGAAGGTGAGGAAGGGAAGAGAAGGAAAAGGCGGGAAAGGAAAAGAGAGAGGGAGAGAAGGAAACAGAGAGATATAAAATATTTTCTTACTGGGGTCCGAATCCAAGACATGTTAAAGCCACTGTTCCTATGTTCTTAATATGCCAAGTTGTCTCCCCACAGGCAGGTGAAGAGTCATGCTTACTCTGTCACCTGCCTACTCTACAAATGACTCACTCCCCCAGAGCATGGCTTTTCAGAAATTTTTCTTGAACTAAGGTAACACCAATATATATTACCAGCTAATCTTACTCTCTACAATATCACCATGATTCCCAAAATGTACACTGTAGCATCTCAGGGACCTCACAGGGGCACTAAGCAATATTTTAAATTTGGGGAGACAGCAGGAATATAAAGGAACACATCAGAAAACATGGAAATTACTTGTTTGAGGTAGGTTACAATTTCAACACAAGATCATGTTACATTCCTTCCTTGACATTTTATCTTTGTGAAACTGAGCTTTTGATGCCTGCTGTGATTAAAAAGCACAGCACTGTAATGGACAGAAAATGATGCAAAAGAAGAAATGAAGGTAGCAGTGCCTAAAGTGATGCCAAGATTTGAAAAGGTATGCAACACCTAGCAAGCACACATCCCATTAGTAAGCTATCATTTGAAAATAAAATTAAAATTAAATATTTTAATTATATAAACATAATTACTGTTAGAAACTACTGAGTATTTCTGCTTAGAGGTTATGAAAAAATTATTGATTGTACTAGAACCTTAGTACTTTCAGACCCTCTACACTACTATAAATAAGCTTATTTACTTCAATGAAATTATAAAACAAAGTCTAGCATTTAAGTTTAAAGTTCAACTACTCTTTAATTTTGCATCTGTGAAACAATATAAATGGCTCATATTTTATTAAAATTTACTCATTTTAATATAATTGAGCTCTTTTTTTCTTCATTACAGGTCTTTATCTGCTTCTAATGTGCTGTAATAATCCGGGATCCAAGGAAAATTTGCCTATGAAGTAACCACTACTGTGACTTAAACAGTTTTAGTCACTAAACTAAATCTGGTTGCCTTATACCTAAAAAAGCTAAACTATTACAATTCAGGAGCCATTACCATCTCATCAGACCTTTATCACTGCACTGTCTAGGACACTGTCCTATCTTATAAACAGTGATATTTCTAAAGTAAAGAAATAAGGTTTTACAGAAGCATAATAAGTATTCACACAAATGTGACCTTTGGGATTGAGGTCCTGCTATTTTTACCATGTTGACTGTGTTCAGAGGGGATTAACAATGAATCAAAGCCACTACTGTTCATACTACATTACATCTACAACAGAATGCAATAAGATACCATAATATTTTTCATTTGGTACTATTTCAATGGAATAGTGCATTCTATGCTGAAAGCCACTATTTGTAGTGTTTTTTAGAAAGCTTAGGTGGAGGACCACAGAGGGTATGATTTGTCTGGCCTAACACACAAGTGAAAATGCTTAATTTCAAATAAAAAATCTTGGGCAGCACAAAGGAATCATCAACCTAACTAAATAGTGACTGATGACTAAACAGATGCTCTAGTATTAGTTTAAAATAGAAACAAAACATGGTCAAGTTATGGAAACTTCTTATACCTTAAAAGTGAAAATAAAGATGCAAATTATTAGTAAGATACAAGAGAAAAACACCCAGAGCTAAAAAGTAGTTAGAGAAGCTGCTGCTATAGCAAAAAAAAAAAAAAAAAAAAAAAATTCTCCTAACTAATGATACCTCAGAGTTAACAGTAAAGTAACTTCATTGAAAACAAACTGTGCAAATAGTACTCAATCCCCAGTAGTAAAAAATGACAGACCCCCTACATAACATAATTCTAAGGCCTGTGGAGTTATTAATGAATTCTGTTCAAAACCACAAAATGTGTGTGTGTGTGTGTGTGTGCACGTGTGCGAGCGCTGGGGTGTGGGGATTGAAGGTTAGATGAGAAAAAGGGAAATTGCATGCTGATTCAACTCAAGAGTCAAATCACACATAAGTTATTTTATGTAGCATTTATTGAACCTGACTATTCCTTTCTTATTTAGTGGTCCACAGTGACCGCATTAATTGTCTTCAGGAAAGAAAGAAACAAAATAATTTATTTTTAATCCAATGATTGACAACAGCTTACAACTGCCAAAACAGATCTCATCTTAGTGATAAAAGAGATGGTGTACTATGAGCACTAGTGTGTTATCAATATAAGTGGTCTCCAAGTAAGTCCTTGCCCATCAAACCATCAGCATAAGAACTGGAAAGAAGAGGGTATATGCTTACACTCCCTAGATGAAACCTCCCCCAAACAACCATACCAAACATTTCTATTGTTCACATGTGATGGGTACACAAGAATTTGTGTCTGTTGTGTAATTATTTGGAGATTTTCTATCAGATGGAATAACAATAGCATAAGGAGGAAAACTCTCTTAATTAGTACAGACCCAACCAGATAAGTTTATTTACCCTGATGAAGAAACTCTCTGACTAATCCCTCTTCCACATCTGGAAATTATCAACAGTTTTGAACCAAATTACTTCATGATAGTAGGACTTCATCCCTAGCAAGAAGAGTTGTAGGATCTATACAATAATCTCCTGGTGTCCGTTTAGTACTGAAGGAGTTATTCACATTAAGTTAGATAGTAAAATAAATAAAAATAATCTGACTTAGAAATAAAAAGATATATCTTATGGCACAATTTTACATGGAGAAATAGAATTACATGAGTAGTCTGACTGTCTTATCTCTCCAGGAAATTAGTAGCCAAAAAGGCTTACTCCTCCAGTTTTTATTTCAATATTAATGGGTTGAGCAATTACCATATGGAACAAACCCCTTTAATACCACCTGGTCTACTTCCCAGCAGTAAATTCCACTCCCAGGCTTGTCATGGCTCATTTAGATAGTACACTGAGTTTCCTCTATAAGTCTGCTCCTAGAGCTTAGAGTTTAAGATATAATGAGATACGAAGGTGTTTATCATGAGGTAGAATGGAACTCTGAGCCAAAGCAACAGGACCTGGATATCATGAGCAGGCTGGGAACAGAAAGTTTTTTTCTTTAAAGTATACTGGAAAAATAAACTACTCCATAAGACACATAAAGTTTGGATGAAGACGAAAGTTTTTAAGCGAAAGAAACTCTGGGACTTACGAAAACAGCACAAAATTTCAGAAAAAATCATGAAGACAGCAATCACATCTTTCATCATTGCTTATTACTTTTCCACATACGAGCTAAACCAGGAAAGTGCCAGTAATGAAGATAGAAGTCAAAACTAGAGTTCAAGAGGAATAAAAATATGAACTATAGGCCTTAATAGTTAAGGAGTAGTCAAGAATATTTCAGAATTCAGGCTCTGAGGGAGATGAAATGTATCTATGGAAAGATACAGAAAGTCACAGTGGGCTCCACATGTAAAATAAGGAACAAACAAATCCTGCCTACCAGCACAACGGAGCAGTGAAGAGTTTAGAGCTAGGCTCCCCCATGGCAAATCATTGACATGAGAGACACACAGAATCCCAACCACAGAAGTCAACATTAAATTGATCCACAGGAGATATTACTAAGATGGCAAAAGAGGAGGTACCTATTTTGACCCAAGATGAACATGTAACAGTGAACCATAGGACACTACACCAAGAAAGAGTCCTATGGCTTACAGAGAAACTAGAATTTCCGCTGAACATCAGAGACCAAAACAGACTCCTGTGGACACAGAACACACAGGAAAGTCATCCTTCCTTGAACAGGTGGGTGGAAATGACTATAGGCTGCAAACAAAGAAGGGGGACACCAACAGTGGAGTTCAGTCAGGGGGGGATGTCAGAATGGAATGGTGTGGACACACACATCTGTGACTGAGGCGGAAACAGGAAACACTAGCAGAGGAGATTGGATACGCCACACAGGCTGGGTCCACAGGAAGGAAAATAGCGACAGTGCTCAGGACTGCACTTCCACTCCCCACCCTCTCAGGACTGACAGTGAACTAGTAAAACACACTGACAGTGCATGAATGGTTACAGTCTCAGTTCTGGAACCCCTAAAAGGAGAGATAGCCACGATGCCACAATAATAGTCAGCTCTCCCATCCCCTCAGCGTATTCATGCCAGCATCTGGAACCTGCCAGGTCCCTCAACAACCTTGCTGATTCATCAACTGCAAAACCAGTACTCAGAACTCAAGGGGAGTTAGCACAGGACAAATCAAGCCAAACCATAGCACCACCTGGAGGAAAAGTAAAAATAATTCCACTCTCTAAGTTTCTGATACAATTGTATTCTTTTTAATAGGGAAATTTAAAGAAGCAAAGTAGCAGACAAAAAAATGTAAGACATGGTACCTTGAGACAGCAAGGAAATAAGATATCACAAGAGAACAACATTCTAGAATCTAATCACAAAGATATAGAAGACTTTCTCTCCCTATCACATAGAGTTCAAAATTGCTATATGAAAGAAAATTAAAGAGATAGAAGAAAACACAAAAAAGCAACTTATTGATAGAACTCAGAAAAACAAATAAATGGGCTCAAAAGTCAAATTAAGAAACAGAAGGTAGAAATTGAAACTTTAAATAAGAAATATAGGGTAAATGGAAGAAAACAACAAACCCAGGATGTAAAAAATGCAATAGGTGAGATAGAAAAAATAATCTTGAGAAGGCATGGAAGCAAGCTATACCAAATAGAGAATCAGCTTTATTTTTCAATTTTTAAAAATTATATCTAACCTGTTTAGTGCCATAAAATTGTTCAAATATTCTTAATATTTCTTAAATGATGTTAGAATTCTAGTGATACACTGTCTTTCCCATTTTATCCCAAATTTTTATAATTTGTTAGTTTTTCTTTTTGTTTTGATTATTCTTCATATAGGCTATCAATTTTATTAATTCTTTGAAGAACTGTGGTTGACTTTGTGAATTTTCTGTGTTGTTTTCTACTTCCTTTATAGCTGTGCTTACTTTTATTATTTCCTGTTCTCCTTACTTTACTTTGTTCTTTGTAACTTTCTTACTGTGATTTTTTTACTGCAATTAAATATATAAATTTTACTCTCAAGACTACCTGAAGTGCATAAATCAAAAATTTTATTTTAGTATTAATTCAAAATGATTTCTCATATTCCTTATGACTTGAGTCATATTTATAATTACTTAATTTTCAAATATTTGGGGGACCTTCTAAATATCTTATTATAAACTTCTAACTTATGCCATTGTGGTCAGAGAACAGTAATGACATATTTCAGTGTTCTGAAATTAACATTTAATTTTATGGCCTACCATAATATCAACAATGGGGAAAATTCCACACATATCTGAAAAATACACACATTCTTCAGTCGTTGAGTGTATTGTTCCATAAATATTAAAAGGAATATTAAATGAATAGTTCAACTTGCTAGTTTCCAGAACATCTGTCTTTTTTATATACTTATTCTACTAATTTCTGAGAAAAGGGCCCTAATTTCCAGTGATGACTGGTGAAGACAGATGTCTTTTTCCCTTTAGTTCTGTGTGTTTGTACTTTATCAGTTTTGAAAATCTGTTATTATGAGCACATATATTAAAGACTGCTACGACTTTCTGATGAATTGTCCACTTTAGCTTTGTCTGTCCTTTTCCTTTTTTACCTCTGGGAATACTCACTTGAAGTCTCCTTTTTCTGATATTAATATAACCATAGCAGGATTTTTACACTGTTTATAATGACTATCTCTTTTGATTCCTTAATTACAGTATATAATTTAAATTCATTATCCAGCATTGCTTCTTTCAATTCATTTTAATAATCTCTGTACTTTAATTGAGTGTTTAGTTCACCTGATTTGATTAGAAAATTGATATGTTGAATTTATATCTATCATCCATGTATATCCCTCTATTCTTTTTTCCTATATTGTTCTTTTCCTGTCCTTTTTCTCCTGGGTAAGTGAAATACTTATTTCTACTGCATTTATTTCCTCTGTAGGATTTCAGTTTTTAGTTTTTGTGTTTAGATTTTAATAGGTGCAGTACAGCTGACAATACCTATCCCTATCAAAATCTATTAATATATCATAAGTGATAGTCCACATTTTCTCCATCACCTTACCACTACGTAATTCTCTCCTAATCCTTTACACTAGTGTTATAAAGTCTTTCACCTATATACACACTTCAAACTCCACCTGACAATGCTAATATTTTTGCTTTAAGTGGTCAGTTTTCTTTTAAGATAAGTTTGGGGAGAAAGAAAAACTTTTTTGCATAATGAACTTATTAGCCATTGTCTGCTGTTTTCATTCCATTTTGTACACTATGATCCCATTTGGTTTCATTGCCTTTCAGGTAGAGGAGCATCGATTAGCATTTCTTTTTTTTTTTTATTAGATTTAATTGTATTTGACATCATTTGTCATCCCCAGGGGGTTCACACCACTATTTCACCCATGCCCATCACCTCAGTCCCTTGTGCTCCATTAGCATTTCTTACAGACTGTGTTTTCTAGAGAAGAATTATTTTCATACTTAACTGAAATATCTATGCATTTAATACTAGATTGTTTTATTTTTAATTGTTTGTGGTAACAGTAGTTTACAACACTGTATATGACTTGGAGATATAGCATTATACCTACAAGTGTGTCTTACCACACCGCAGTCACCATCCAGGCACCAAAAGCACCATAATCCATTATATCCCTCCCCATTCTGCTCCCGTGACCCTCCTCCCCATCACTTCCCTAATAGCCTACAGTCAGATTTCTAGTTACCCTAATTTTTTAAGGATGTTTGTATTTGGTCATAGACCTCTGGAGTATTTTTAAAAGTATTTTAAAATAAGTTCCACTTTCATCAGAGTTTCAAAGTTTCCATTAAGAATTTATGTATAGTTTCTCTTGACTTCACCTATCTTTTAATCCTTGTTCTGGTTTTCTCTTTATGCGTTGTGTCCACCAATTGAATCCTGATGTTTACTGGTGTAATTGTCTTTGAATTTGCCCTGCTTGTCTTCATGTAGTTTCTAGGATCTGTAACTTTTTTTTGTTTTTAAGTTCCCCTTACAACATAAACATCAATGCTTTTATTTATTTTTATTTTTTTAAAATTTATTTATGTGTATAAGAACTGGGGTACAGGTCAGAATCGCAAGAGGTGAGAGGATTCACCAGAGACAGTGAGGAGAGCAGATCAGGCAGATCGACAGAAGTACACTGCTAAGGGGAGCAGCGGGCAGGCAGGAGAGGTCTGCTGTGCCATGTGGGTCCCTCCCTGGCTGGGGATCGAACTTGCGCTGCTGTGCCGCGGATGCTTCACAGTGCGGCGCTCAACCCATTGCGCCACCAGCGAGGCCCTATAACTATTTTTTTAAACTATGTTTTTTAGAGAAGTTTTAGATTTATATAGAAAAAAACAAAACAAAACTAAGGAGCTAGAGATTAACCATATACCTCCTTAAATCTGTGTGTTTTAAGCAAAATAAAAATAAGAAAAATATTTCAATAATTTTATTCAAATACTTTTCTCTATCCCTTTTTGGTGTTCTAGTTGCTTGTATATTATATTTGATTATTCATGTCACTGAGGTTCTGTTCATTCTGTTTAGCTCTTTTTTGCCCTGTTCAGGATTTCTATTAATCTATTTTATAATTCTGGACTTTTGACATCTCTACCTTGTCATTAATGTCATATAGTATATTCTTCATTTAAATATCAGTTTTGAAATAACCCATTTAATAATTATCTTTCTTGACTGGGATTTCCTATTATTTTATCACTAGCACGAAATATTCCTTTACATTTTTAAAGCATATTTATAAGAGTGATTTTTCAAAACCACATCTATTAAGTCCAATATGTAGGAATGAGTTGAGTACTACTATAAACCTGTCTTCATTAAGGGTCATATATTACTATTTCTTTATGGGTCTGACACATTTTTTAAATCCAACATAGGATAATGTAGGTTATATAACTGTTAAAACTCTAGATTCTGCTATTTTCTTCTGAAAAACATTGAGTTTTATTACAGTAAGCAATTTTGTTAATAGCTGATCTCCTTGAGTTTGTTGCATAAGTTTGGATCTATCCTTTGCTGGTCTGATCTGTTGAAAGCTCAGACTATTTCCAAGATCTCTTCCAATATTTGGCTGTACTCAACCTCCAAATTTTATCATTCTTTTAGACTTTCTTGTGGCTTTAAGTTTTAAGTTGGATCTATCATGGCCTTGATGTAGGTCATGATTACTGATCTTAAAAATCTAGCATTTCTCTTATCTAAGATGCCTTAAGTGTTAACAAGGATTTTGTTATCTGACTGGGTTAAAACTACAAATTCCCCAGCTCTGTTTTATCTTTAGTATCACAATTCCATTTTTACCTCCATAGCAACTAATTTCTGGTAGTTTCATCCATTGAACGAGCAGGCTACATTTCAACTGAGAAGTCAGATGTCTGTGAAGTACACCATTTACATACATTATTTCCATGATTTAACTAAAAAAATTTACAATTATGACTCAAAGGACCTCAGAAGGTCACCCAAGTCAAAGAATTGTTTAAGTTTTAAAGCCGGAGTTAGCTTAGAGATTTAAGAAACCATTTCATTTCAGAATGAGGAAACTGAAGACCTGAAAAGTAAAATGCACATTGGATTTCCTATTGTGAATATCATATTTCGCAAACCGAAACGTTAGCCAACTTCAAAATGTTTTCATTTTTTTAATGTCACTTGATTTTTACAACTTCACAAGGTGGGTTTGTTACAGGCAACCCTAATATAAAATGGGTTTCCTTGACTGGGTCCTCACACGCGCACTCAGAAGACTTTTATAATAAGTCCCAACTTCAGGCATACATGACAAAAGTTATTAAAGGGTTTTATTTTACAAAAGAAGGGGAATAAAGTAGAACTATCACAAGGAGAAGAGAGGGATACAAATCCGTAAATATCCTACCAGATTTTCCGAGCTGGAATGCAATGGCATGTTGCATGGCTCTGAATCAAGTGAGATGGCTCCAAAGGAAGAGAGAGCCCAAGGCTCACCTCTCTCGTTTTATAGCCAGCCTGGCTGCTTAACTCCACCCTCAGCTCCCAGTGATCTACTCTTCGATAATCATATTATCGGATATGTGGTTCTGGAACATTGGTGGGCTGGAGTGGGGGTTGGAGTTCATAAACCTATCTGTGTAATCCATTCAGGGCTACCTTTCCCCCTAATGGGTTCTCATTATTATCATCCCCTATTTTTTAGGTAAGCAAACTAGCTCAAAATGCAAATATATTATTTATTTACAAAAGCAACTTACAACATTTTCCTTTTTTAACTGAGAAAGCAATTAAAATTGAGGTTTACAATATAGCATATGATTTAGAGTAGGTTCGCACCTCCTCAAATGTGTTATCACACTATACCCACCATGAAAGCACACATAATCTTTTACCCTAGGCCACTGGGCCCCAGGACCCCATTTGTTCCCATCCTTCCCTCATGTTCCCTCTAGTAGTCTTAATTCTGCAGCAATATTTTCAGGGTTTGTTTTGGTTTATTTTTATCAGTTCCTTTGTTTTTATTTTTTTCTCTATATTCCACGAGTAGAATCATCTAGCATTTGTCTTTCTCCTTTTGATTTATTTCATTTAGCATAATCCCTTGCAGTTCCATCCATGTTATTATAAAAGGAAAGAGTTTGTCTTTATTATAGTCAAGTAGTATTCCACTGTGTTTATATATCACCTCTTAGCCCACTGCTGTGTTGATGGGCATTTAGGTTCTTTCTATGACTTGGCTATTGAAAACAGTGCTATAATGAACATAAGAGTGCATTTCTCTCTTAAAATTAATGACTTTGTATTCTTTAAGTAGATGCCTAGGAGTAGAACTGCTGGATCATGTGGTATTATCTATTCTTATATACTGTCACCCATAGGAGATGCACTGGTCTATATTTCCAATAGTGTACAGGATTCTTATTTCTCCATGTCCTCACCAAAATTTGTTATTTCTGGTTTTCTTGATATAGGCAAGTTAACTAAGTCTAGAGAAGAAGTCCCAAAGGAGAGTTGCTTGTAGACAGAAACCATAATTTTAAGTACGATCATTCCCAGCTGTGCTACTTGCTTATAACTATGTTGTATAGCCTATTTTGTTTTCATTTGCAATTCAAGTGTAGGAAACTTTGTTAAGTTATGTGATTTCCTAAAGAATATTTACATCTCAATATTTTAGACCACTGTGAAAAAATGCTTCCAATTGTCCTAAAAACGCTTTATCAAATGTGTAGTAACCTGAATAAAAGCACTTGGTATAAATATAAATAAGTGTGGCTTTGTAAAAAGTGTACAAGCTCTTAAGTAACTTCGAATGCATTTCAATTTGTTACCAGGAAATGACTGCTACTGGACATAATCTTCCTACTGTTTTTAATTTTGTGGTTAATTTGCAAGACTGTGTTATAAATCTGCAAGTGGGATTTTTTTTTAATGTCAGCAACTTTACAATGAATTTGAAAATTATCATTTTACTAAGATATAAAAGTGAAAGATATTGTGATTAAAAAAAATTTGAAATACAGTCTTGTTTTAATTATTTAAGGCATTAAAGGATGACTACCTAATATACCTACTCCTTAATAGACTTATCCTAGTAACCATTTTCTACTTGGCTTTCCTAATTCAAAGCATATTCTACTTTTTTCTAATAAAAGGCAAAGATTTTTAAGTATCAGAATTCAGATTAGCGGACTATTTTTTTTACAAATATATTAAAATTTAATGTTTCCATTAGATCTTCTTTTCTTTAGCCAAAAACATCTCAAAAGCATAGATTTTAGCCCTGGAAGCCCTGGACTTCTCTGACAACTTTACTAGTAGGATGCTATTTATCAAACAGCTCTTCTACCACTTCCCCCAAACAAACCAGTTCTTCAAATTCAGAGTTTGATAAAAATTTGATAATAAAAGTGAAAAACGAGTCTTTTTTATTTGTAATAATAATAGGTAAGAATGCTGCAGGAGTTTGACAGAGGCAGGGCAGTAGAGAACGGACAAGTTCATCTAGAACTCTTAATAGTGAAGCTCATAAGCTGAACTGATACTTTAAATTTATTATGATTATTAGATGTGCTATTATTTTATTACTCTTCCCAGTATCCTGATCCTCCTTGTTTAAGAAAAGAGGCAAACGTAAAAGTGGCATAAAATAATAATGGCTAACCAAACCACAGTATAAGGAAAAGGAGAACCAATGTGGGATCTGCCAATAAAAATGTTCCTTCTCTTCAGGGATGGTTAACCAACTCAAATGTTTCTATTGGATTACTGGCAGGCAACCAAGTGAACAGTTCACATCTCCCCAAAATCACAGCCACCATTTACTTGTAATAGACACTCAAATATTGTAATTGTTAGGCATGGAAAAGAACTACTAGGTCATTCCTTTTGGTTTAACTACATCAGGATTATTCCAGAAAATCAGAAAATTCTAGTGCTTTGCTGAAAAATTTTCTACAGAAATGGAAAAATGCTTTTTTTTTCCTCAGGAAAGACTTTTGTTCTAGATTCAGTTACACATTATCCATGTTTCAGTTTCTTTGGCACACTGTATTCTCATATTTCTTCAACATTTTTGGTTATAATGAACAAATCCTATTACTTATTCAATTATGAATAAACAGTTGAAATGTTTAAAATATGGTAGGTTCTTCCATGTTTACAACAGCTGTTTGTCACTATCAACAGCCATAGTGTCTTTTTCTTCTTACATTTTGCTTAAGTGATTTTCTATAAATCATCATCAGGAAATATCTAATAGAAATTAAAAATATGCAACTATTAAATGCTTGATATGACAGGCACTGTTCTCAATTTTATGTATTAGTAATTTCTTACTCTATTGTCATAAAGCTATGAACTGGAGCAAGTATTATTACCATTTTAAAAATAAGGAAACTGAAGCACAGAGAGGTAAAATAACTTCCCAGAGTCATAGTGCTGATAAGTGGAAATAACTGAAAGTCAGGCTCTTTTATTACAGGAACTATCATAAATAGAGGTAAATATGCAGAACAAAGGAGGGAGTAAACTCCTCACTAATTGACACCAGAATAAAGTAAATTCTGAACAAAGTTGTATAAACTGAGAAACCCCATCTGATTAAACATATGGAGAAGTGTCCAAAATATAGCAGAAGGAAAACTATTCCCTTGGTCAGCCACATATTGAAAAGAAATCAAAATTCCACTGTCTCATAGTATTTTGTGTATAATTACACTTAAGTTAATTGCATAGCTTTCAATGGAGGTTTTATGAATCATTATATTTGTATGCCAAGTTTTTTAAATCTACATTTTCAAAAAAGTATAGAAGTTTTATTTCACTGTTCTAGATGGAATGAAAAAATACAAGGTAGAACCATGTGGTTTGGTCTACAGGGCAGTGCAAACAAAGACCTATTAAGAATCACCACTCTCAACAGAAAACCAACAACAACAAATGCTGGCGAGTATGTGGAGAAAAGGAACCTGAGTACACTGCTGGTGGGAATGCAAGTTAATCCAACCATTATGGAAGGTCGTATGGAGGTTCCTCAGTCTATCAGAGATGGAGTTACCATATGATCTGGCAATCCCACTCCTAGGCATTTACCCAAAGGACACAAAAACACCGATCAAAATGGGCACATGTACCCCCATGTTTATTGCAGCACTATTTATAATTGGTAAGACCTGGAAAAACCCAAATGCCCAAAGTAGATGGCTGGATCAAGATGTGATACATGTGCACAATGGAATATTATTCAATATTATTATAAAAAATGATAAACTAGGGCCATTTATAGAAACAGGGATGTAGCTAGAAGGAATTATACTCAGTCAAACAAGTAAGAAGGCAAGAGAAAAATATCGGACAGCTTCACATTTAGGAGGAATGTGAAAGAGCAACAACAACAAAAAAAGAAGAGTAAGCTCAAGTAAATGGGCAATTACAACCAAAAACAAACAAACAAAAAACTCAACAAGACCAAAAGGTCAAAGATAAACCAAAGTGGGAGGGGGGCAGAGGGAGAAGAGGGCAAAGACGGGGATGAGGGCAGAAAGAGCACAAGGGACTGAGGTGATGGTGCACAGGTGAAATGGTGGTGGGAACTCCCTAGGGACTAAAATGATGTCAAATATAATTAAATAAATCTAAAAAAAAAATTTGGATGAAAGATGAGGATTACTGAGCTGAGATGATTTGTTCAAAGGAAAGTATTAAAAAACCTCTTTCTAAATGAAATTGAATGACAAAAGGGAAATTTAAGTGCTCAATAAACCAAGAACTACTTTACAAACTTTAGGATGATAAATCTGCACAATCAACACTTTTGGAAAATCTAACTAAGAACATTATGATGCCATAGTAATGTGTCCTGAGCAATGAAGAGGGTGACTTAAGGCCTCGGTAATCCATCAGAATCAATTTTAACACTTTATTTCTAGAACTTTCATTTGATTGTTGCTTATAAGATTTGTATGTCCTCTCTAAACTTCTCAATATACTTCAATTACTTTCTCATGTCTTACTGTACGATTGCTAATCATACTATTTGCCAAAATGTAATCTTCAACCTGGGTTGGCAAGGGAAGTTCATAATAGAGCTTAGTAAGGTGACACCAAAATTAAAAAAAAAAGTTCAGACACAATTCTCTTTTCATGGTTTGAAGTCAAGCATTCTTTATAAAATTCTTTCATATATTTTCCAAGAAAAAAGAAAAATTCCTGCAAAAATACACCATTCTTGCTATAAATAGAAATATGAACTGAGTGGAAAATACCTGACAAGTCAAGTCAAGAACCAAAAAGGAAACATAACTTATATACTGTTGCTTTAGCAAGATCTATTTCTGTCTAGGAATACCACATAAAATACCTTATTTTTCCCAACATTATCTCCATCGTTCTTCTACTTTAGGTCTTAATTTGCTTTTCTTTTCAACTCTATCACCTACTACTTTCTGGGAATGATTACCACATCTTTTTAAATCAAATGATTTTATTCTTCATCACCCATCTTTATTACTTAACTGCCAAAATACCAAGCTTTGCATTTTACCACCAGTAACAAAAAACTCATCTTATGCCTCTTTCACTAGTTTGCTCCTAAGAGGCATATCTGCAAAGTTCTTTCCCATGCTAATATGCAGAACCCTACCTTCTCCCTATTCTCTCAGCATAATCAAATTTACTTCTGGCTTCAAGTACTGATCACTTGTAAGAGTAGATGACCTGTAATGCTATTTTGAAAGGTTAGAATTTCTTAACCTTGCACTATGGTCTACCAATTCATAAGCAGCAGGAAAACTCCAACATTTGCTCTTCAATCTTGGGCTGTTGTCAGGATGCCATAACAGTCATGTCCCAAGAAAATTCATTCTAAGCTTTCATGGCAAGACCCTCTACTACTCTCTAATTCTGGCATTCTACTTCACTCATTGTTCAAGTAACAGAAAGAAGTGATGATGTTACCTTAAAGTGCTAGCAGGGCTGAGAAGCTTGGTTTTTGTTTGTTTGTTTTGTTTTTAATGTAGAGAAGAAGAAACTAATAAAAAGTGATTACAAAGCAGATCAACACTAAAATCTGTGCTAGAGATAAGAAACTAGGCTTATGAAGGAGAAAGACCTTTCCTCTGAGACAGAAGAGAAGACAATAGCAATACAGATAACTGCTAAGGAAAATAAGGTAACTGAAGAATCCCAGGACAGATTTGGCTACATTAAAAGGTGAATAGATCAATTAGGCATGGGTGAAAGTTGTGAGGAGTAAAGCAGATATTATAGGACTTTTCAAAGTTCTAAAGAGGAGGAAATACTGTCCTAAAGAGGAAATCAAAACTTTGCTAAGTCATAAAGAAGAAAAGCATCTTTATGGACTAACAGATATACACATGCTTCATGGCAATTATCTCAGGAAGCCACAGACTATGGAGTAAGTAGGAAAATGATTTACAGCAAGATTTTGCTAGAAGTGACAATCTTAGAGAAACTGACTAAAAAAACATAGCAAAATACTATTATAATAGAGATTAAGTATATAGGATTCATTATCCTTTTTACTCTACTTTTATAGAGAGGTACATGTGTACCTTTGGAAATGTTTTTTAAATAACCTAGTCATCATACAACCTTCAGAACCAACAGCTGACTTCCTTCAGTGAGGTCAAAAGTGTGCCTCAACTTTCCAGAGAACTTTCAGAAATTCAACTGACAGAGATATACACACTCTAGAGACTTTAAAGTTCAATGAAAAGAAGCAAAAATAGCTCTATTTGACCAGGATTTGTTCAATATTTGTTCTAGGGAGTGAGAAATACAACAATAAAATTAGGCTAAGTGTGTCAGGGTAACAAACAGGGTCAGAAGATAAAATTAATGATGAAAAGTATTTCTACTAAGGCCAGGCCTACAGATTAAGACAGGAAGCACTTACTTCATCTCCAGAACTTCTTCCAAGTGTTTTCTTCTTTCTGCCCGAAGATTGGTCAAATGAGATTCCTTTTCTGCTAAAGACTGCTGAGTAGAGGATAATTTTGCTTTCATGGATTCCAGTTCCTGCTTTACTTTCTCCATGGCCATCAGTAACTCCTCCACCTATGACAAATATGGAAGAGAGAAAAAACTCAGTATCCTGATCAATTAAAGTCAGAGGCAGATGGTGATGGGCACCTCCTAGGTCTGCAAAACTGAAAACACTCACACAAAGAAAACTGTGTACTCTTTCTATAGATCTGACACACACCAAGAAGGTAGAGGAGATAGTGAAATGAATCTCTGACCATCTCTCCGCTCTAATTCTTGTCAGTTCACATAAGGAATAACTTCATCTTCTTTTTGAAAAACATAAAGGCATATAAATCATCATCTGAAACAGTCACCCTCTGTCACAGACATTACTGTTCCATGGAAACAACAATGTAATGCAGATAAAAATATAAGAAACAAAACCATGATCAATATTTATAGAAGGATTTTAGGAAAAGAAAGACAAATTCAGTAAAAATAGATTCAGTATACATGAGTCATTTTATTCAACGAAACTAAGGGTTTTCACCATTCAAAAGAATTTATTTTCAAAGAAACAGACTTTAATCAGAAATCAGAAACTGTCTCAGGCAGGTAAAGTTCTCAAGGAAGGCAGCAAGAAAAACAAGGATTTAAATTAACATCTCTTATCTCTTATTACCAAAAACCAACCTCAACCAGGTAATCAGTCAACCGCACCAATGATGAGTTTATATTAAGTTGCTACTTGCCAAGAAATAATTTTGATGACAACAAACTTTTCATGGTAGAGAAGTGGGGGCAGAGAGAGATAAGGCATGTGCCACTTACTGAATCCTACATAAAAACCACTTTGTGTGACACTAAGAACAGCTAGAGATAAAAATATAGTCCTAACAAATAAGGGTTGTTAGAAGTAGGAGGCTGTTGTCCATTCCTGGATAGTGCCTCACACCAGTTGCCATGTTGATTGGTAACAGCTGCTGAACCCTGGCATTAAACAGATACTTCAGATTTTTTGATACGTGAATTAATTTACTTAGTGTCTCCTTAAGTTAACGTTTTCACCTAACAGCATTTTCATAGATTCAGCTACATATTATACAGATTCCCAGTATGTTATGGCAGTAGTCTGATCTCTTTATTATAAAGTTCCCAATTTTTTACCAAAATGTTTTCTCACCGCAATAATAATCAGTAAAGTTAAGCATGTTTCATTTGTTTGGAACCATTTCTGTTTCTTATTCCTTGAAACTCAGTCAGGGGCCCTCCCTGGTGGTGCAGTGAGTTAAGCAATACACTATGAAGCAAAGCCCAGCCACTGCAGCACAAGTTCAAATCCTGCCATCGGCTAGGGAGGTGACCCACATGGTACGGCAGACCTCTCCTTCTGCGCCCGCTGCTCCCCTCAGCAGTGTGTTCCAGTATACCTGCCTGTTCTGTTCTTCACTCTGTCTCTGGTGGATCCTCTCACACACACACACCCACTTCTGGCCTGTACCCCAGTTCTTGTGTGAATAAAGAAATAAATCTTAAAAAAAAAAAACTCAGTTAAATCGCAGCTCTTCACCCTCCACCTCACCTCCACTCGTATTTCCTATTCTTGTTTATTTGGAAGAATTTTAAACATGCAAAAAACCATACAGCAGTTTCCTCTTATAGCATGGTTTCACTTTCTGCATTTTTAGGTATCTGCGGTACATAGCAGTCTGTTGTGCCAGCAAGCATAGGGCAGGTTTTCTATCAATTTGGACAGATGAGTAAAGAAGAATCCTGAAAGCCTCAGTGGCTTCTTCAGGCTTTAATGATCTTTCTATACCAACTGCAGTGCAGCTACCAGGTGCAGGGCAGGCAGAGTGGGTGGGGGACTGGAGGCTGGTAGGCCTCCTAGCCCCTGGCAGATCTTCACTCTTTCTTTGGGCTGTCTCTGGTGTCATCTTGTGGCCCTGCCTCTCTGTTCCACCATTTTCTGTCACACTGTCCTCTGTGATGCTGTCCTTATATCCTTGACCTCCTTGGCACAGGTGTGTACTTACACATGCCCACACCATACTTCAGGTGTTCACCATCAGGCATGCATGCCCTGGGCCCATGCTCCAAATACCTTCTGCATTAGCACAATCAAATGCACAGAGGCCACAGAGGCCAGCCGTGTAAATGCCTGGCCAATTTTCATTTATACGGTCCCAAAATAATCACATATAGTTAGATACTAAGAGATGACATTCACAAAATATTTATTATAATATATTTTTATAGTTTTATTTTATTGTTATTGTTGTTAATTTCTTACATTGGTTTTATACATTAAACCATATCATGGGGGGCATGTCTACATATATATAAACATATGTATAAATATATATATCTGAAAAAACATAATATAGAGAGGTTTCAATACTATTTCTGGTTCTGGGCATCCAGTGGGGTCCTTGGAATGTATCTGCCACAGATATGGAAGGACTATTGTATCTTCTATATAGCAAGCTTTCATCAGTCATATATGTAACAAATCCCCTCTCCCAAGTGTGTGGTTTATGTGTTCCTTTCATTATGGTGTATTTTGATGATCAGAAATACTTTTGATTAATCTAATTGAATTTATTAAGCATTTATTCTAGGACTTGTGCCCTTTATATCTTTCCCTATATCCAAGGTCATACAATGTTTCCCACTTTAATAATGCCTTCAGTAAGTAGATTGAATTAGTTGCCCCTATTATCCTTTCCATTAGAGTAACAGCATATATCCACATCCTTGCCATGGCCTTATGGTAGGCAGAGTTTCACGACCTCTGATTTTGGCTACATAATCTGAACTGCTTTAAGCAATGGGCTGCTAGCAAACCAGATGCATGCTGAAGCTTACACTACGTGTGGTTGAGTCACATTTCTGCCATTGCCAAGAAAACAACACTGAGTAGTCATTGCTCTCACTTGAGTCCGAAACTGAACCACCAGGCTAATAGCCACCCCAGTCAACAACTAAAGCAGAGTCAACTATGCTAAACCACTTTAGGAAAAATAGAGTGAAATCAGTTGTGTTTTTGTTTTGTTTTGTTTTTTTGCCTCTTGCTGCCAGCCTCTATGGCCTTCAACTGCAGTCTTATTTTCCTCCCAAGTTTCATTGCCCACATGTGATACTGTGTTGGTGCAAAAAGGCACTTGGGAGCGTGAGCACCAGGCATGTGAACTTGTAATTGCTGATACCAGGCCAAGAAGCCAGAGAGCACAGAGTGCATGTACCTCTTAGTGCAAACATCCTAAAGAAATCATTACAAGGTAAGACAGATTAAGAGTGTGAGACAGAGAGGGAATGCCAGAGAGAAAGTATGCAGATCACAGGAGGCTGGGGGGCTCAGGTGATGCCTGCCTCCCAGCCCCCCTGCCTGCCGTTCTACTGTGCTCAGTCCCCGGCTACAGCACTGAAGGTCTGTCAGAGCTATTAAGGGCTCCAAGATTCTCTGTTTGCCTGAATCTTCAGTGGTTCTACCTACCCTTGGCCTGGCCTTGGCCTGGGATGGTTTGCACTAAACCCTTATTATTAAATGAGTATTAGGGTTCTCCAGAGAAACTGAACCAACAGGATATATATTGAATATGTGTATCTATGTATGCACACACAGGCTGTATTACAGTAAATAATACAATGCTATATTAATGTAATTATCATATTAATGTACATTATAAATATATTGTGCTTATATTATGAAATATATCTCTCAAAGAATTATATAACTCATACATAAAAACATGTAAGACTCTTAAGTAAGGAATTGGCTAACATAACTATGAAGACTACCAAAATCTACAAACTGGAGATGCAAAAGAATTGATGGTATAGTTCCAGTCCAAAGTCCAGTGAAATCAAAACCCAAGAAGAACAAATGTTTAAGTCCAGTTTGATGTTTTAGAACCCCTCAGGGGAGGAGAACCCATTTTGTCTCATTTAGACACTCAATTGACTGGAATGCCTTAACAGAATAGGATGAGGTTACATTAGGGATGGCAATCTCCTTTATTCAATTCTTTTGTTTTAAATATCAATCCTATCCCAAAATCCTGTAACAAAAACATTTCAAGTTTGAACAGGGTCATATGATTTATGGGCACCTCATAACCCAGTCAAGCTGAAATAAAATTAATAATTTCTCACTGTTATTTTGTTTCTGACAGGCTTGACTGCAAAGTTTGTACTCTTGCTTTTAAAATACAATTTTTCATTCACATGGATTTGATATTTGTGTATGGTATGAGGTATGATCCAATTTTATTCTCCCCCATGTGTATATCCACTGTCTCAATATGTTTATGAAAATTCATTGTAGCTTCATCTTTGACATTCATGTATCTATATCCATAAGCATGGGTACTTTCCCACAATTTCTATTAATATTGTTGGTTTCTTATCCCTACACCAAAACCGCATTGTCTTAATTATAATAATGTTGTAAGGTTTGCTATCTAATGAAGTTTTTTTCTCAAGCATCTTAGTCTTGAATTTCTACAGAAATTATTGAGTCTACACATACAAGACACTGTTCTATAACAGTTCATGAGATAAATATTTAGGACTTCAATATTTTTCAATAAGTTTTATAGTTCCTCCATAAAGAACTTGAATATTCTAATGATATTTATTCCTAAACACTTTTTATAGATTATAGTAAAAACTATCTTGCTAAAAAAAATTTATTTTCTGTTTGCTGTAGGTCATAGGAATGTTAACTCATTTCTGTATACTGATATTGGATCTAGCAGCCTTCTCAAATGCTCTTATTTATCTATAAAATTTTTAATATACTATGTAAACAATCATATATATTTACATATTTTCTCTAGTTCCTTACAATCCTATATTTATGTTATTTGTTAGCCTTTCTGTACAACCTAAAATGTCTACTACAAAGAACTGAAATGATAATGCAAGAATATTATTCCTGCTCTTAAAATGAAGACTTTTAAGTTTTACTCAATAGTAAGTAGTATAATTTTTTTTTATATTTTTTATTTATGCATACAAGAAGTGAGGTACAGGTCAGAGGTTGGGGAGGTGGGGGTGAGAGGATTCACCAGAGACAGAATGGAGAACAGAATAGGCAGACTGAGTGAAATACACTGCTGAGGGGAACAGCAGGCGAGGCAGGAGAGGTCCTGTGCCATGTGAGTCCCCTCCCTGGCTGGGGATTGAACTCCTGCTACAGTGGCTGAGGTTGCTTCATAGTGTGGTGCTTAACTCCTTGTGCCACCAGGAAGGCCCATAATTTAGTATAATTTTTAATATATGTCTCCTATTAGATCAGGGGAACTCCCTTATCTGCAGCTAGTTAAGAATGTTTAAATTATAATGTAAATCTTCTATATTTCTTAAGATAATCATGACTTTTCCTGTCTTTTTTTTTAGTATTCCATTATGCATATGTACCACATCTTTTTTTAATATTTATTTTTATTCTATTTTTTCCCTTTAATTTATATATATTTGATATCAGTTGTAATCCCCATGTATTCCCCATCACCATCTCACCAGTGCACCATCACCTCAGTGCCCCATGTTCCCATCTTCCCTCAACCTTCCCCCTCTCCCCTCCCCACCAAGTGTCCCCAATTTGTCCTTGTCTTTTCATTTTTGGTTTCTGTGTCTTTCTTGTTATTATTATTATTATTGTTCTTATTCCTTTCCTTGATCCTTATTTGGTTCCCTTATATTCCTCCTAGGGGAGGAACCATCTGGTATTTTTCTTTTGCCTTCTGACTTATTTCCTGAGCATAATCCCTTCCAGTTCCATCCATGTTCCTATGAATGCGTCTAGTTTTTCATTTTTGATTGCTGAATAGTATTCCATCATGTATATGTATCATAGCTTCCTGATCCACTCATCTGTTTTTGGGCACTTAGGTTCCCATGTCTTTTAATGTGGTAGACTACAGCAAGCTTTCTAAAGACGCCATTCTTGATTCTTTCGTATTATTTTTTCATGTACATTAGATTGATATCTTCTGGGGGGGGGTTTACTTTTATATTCATGGTTGAGACAGACCTAAACTTTTCCTTTCCTGTATTAATATTGTCAAGCTTTGATATGAAGTTCCTCTAGTCTTAAAAATATGGTGGTGACTCATTGATCCTTCTTACATATTTTCTTTTTCTAGAACAGTAAAATTATTTGGTCTTTGTATGTTTATTGGAAATAAGCACTATAACTCTTGGGGCATGAAATTTGAGGGAAAAACATTTTATCACGTTTTTCAGATTTTCTTTTTCATATTTAGCAAGTTTTGCTGAGTCCTTTTTTGACATTTGCTCTTTTAACCTAAATTTTCAAATATAATAGCATTGTTTAATACACTCAGGATTCATAGTTATGAACCCTTTATCATTCCAAAGTCTGTTCACTGGGCCTTCTTTATATATATTATGAATTATATATATATCTATATTATACACACACACATATATATAGAAGGTCTCATAGAAGGTCAATTTTTGTAGTCTTTCAAAGGAACAATTTGGGCTCTGTGGACCCTTTATGAAAAGGGAGAGAAGGCTTGCTGTCTACCAGACATTTCACCTTGGGCTGCAGTGGACTTTTTCTTTTGTCCTACCAAGATACACAAACCAATATTCAAGTTCACTAGCTTATCTACTATTTATCTTTGAATTCCCTGTCTACTCATCTCCTGACCTGAGAATTTCTTACTTTCTTGCCAATTTATGAGTGCATTATTTTATCAACCATCTTCAATTGTTTCTGTGGAAGTTATTTCCTCAGCACCTAGTGGGCCATGTTTACAGATATGCTTTACTTTCACTCCAAAATTTTTCTATCAGAATTTGCCTGTAGTAAAACATAATTTTCTTAAACATTGCTTCATTTTCCCATTTGTGTGAGTGCCAGACCCTCAGGTACTTCTATCTTAGATCATACATCCAAGTAAGTTTTAAAGCATTTTAGTATTTAAGGAGAGAAAGGTACCATGAACCAGGATTTCCAACTAATTATCTGATTTGTGCTCTGGCTCCAAGTCAGGGAAACAGTTTTGAGGTCAAAATGAAATACTTCACTTTCCTAACTTTTTCCCAGTCCTGGAGAATACATTCAGCTATCTCCACTTGGGTACCTACCCCATTACGTGTCTAACACACAGCAGTTCTTATGTAGCTTTGGGCATAGTCCCTGAGAAATGAAAGTTGAGGAGCAGAGCTCTACACCACAGTCAACAAAGAAGAACTTCTCCACAATTTGAACATGTGCTCCAGGTCACAGCACAATTTTCAAAAGCATATGTTTTAAGACATTAAAAAAAGCCCAGGCCAGAACTGGGATTCAAGTATGTAACTTAACTGCCTCCAGTAACATATTAAGGAGAAAGCACAGGGCTTGAAAGTACGCAGTGCCAGCAGGACCAGATGGTTTGCTTAAATCACAAGCTAATAAACTTTTACTCAGAATAGAAGGGAACAAATTATGGCTTTACCACAGATCCACTTTCTTTAAGAAAGCAAAGCAACTGGGTGCTTCAGGTGCTGGCAGGACTGCTTCTTCAAGTCCCCCCTTCTTCTGTTCCACCACCAAGAGCAAAATACTTTTTTGTAATTTCCAAGATGCTCATGGAAAATTTTGTTACAGTTTTGGGAGAGTTAGAGGGTGTGAGTCTCCAAAGGGAAAAAGCGATTCAAAGGAAAAAGGAATGGTACAAAAAGATTATCTAGAGGCAAAACATTCACCATCAAATTTCTTTTTTTTCCCCCCCAATCTAACTCCTTTCCCGTCAAGGTAGGAAAGAAGGGATGGAGGAATGAGATCCAACAATGTCCTAGCTTTGCAGTCACAGAAAGCTCAGAATCAAATTTCATTCAAGAAGTACACCAGCCATCTTTATTTAAACAAAAGTCTAGATTAAGACTACTCTGTTTTACTATTACCAAAAAATAAAGGGAGCAAACTTATGAGTTGAGGAGTAATTCTGTATTAATGCCACCATACAAACGTATATACACATATGAATTCTATCAAACTTTTCTAACAAATTCCTTCAGGCAGCTTCACAATGAGAATCTGAGTTTACAGAATTATTAAAAGGGCTTTTTTTACATTAGATTTACATTAGAAATCTCCCCACCCCCAAAGCGTTCTTTTTGTCAATGCATGTTAGCTCTTTGACAAGATGTATATGAAAAGTATAGTATTTTATGAGTATGGAATAGCTATGGCCATTATAACAATGATGGAGGTAGTAGTAACAGTAATAGCACCTTACATTATCTGAATACTGTGAAGTATTCTAAATGCTTTACAAGTATTGTCTCATTAAGTACTCTCAATAATCCTGAGGTGCCTATTAGGTATTATTAATCTCATTTTCACAGAAGAGGAACCAAGTTTAGAGAGTTTAAGTGCCCTTAGTCAAAGACAGAAGAGACAGAGATAAGGTTCCAACATAGTCAGTCAGACTCCACTGTAGTTAATGTTGCTTTGCTGCAATGTATTAGTGTTTAATCCTAAAACAGTTTTCCACAACTCTATCTAATGAGTTACCCTGAGGAGCATTGCTATGCTGTATAATTTCTGGCCACCAATTGCAGTATGGGGAGGGGGATTCCTCACACCAACAATGGTGACTAGTTATGAGCTGGAGGTTCAAGAATTCAACTCAATTCTCACACTAAGTTAGCATCAGATCCGCAGGTTAAGGGTTCAGTCTCACAAGGACACCTTCCACCCCACTGCACACACTTTTGAGAGCAGTCCCAAATCCAGGTTCTCCCCTGTGCTTCTGACCAACCAGTTGTAGACTGGAGTTCTAATGACCTCTTCCTTGGGCTTCTGATGCCAGCTGCAAATCTACAATGTTTCCTGTGCTCTGACTGACTGGTTATATATGAAGTTCCAAAAACATTCGCTACATTCTTAGGTTCATTAATTTGCTCCAATGGCTCACAGAACTCAGAGAAACATTGTACCTACTAGATCACTGGTTTACTTACTACAAATGGTACAATTCAGGAACAGCCAGATGGATGCACAGGCAAGGTATGTGAGAAGGGGTTCAGAGCAAAAGTCACCCTGTTAACATAACACAACATATCTTTATCAACTCAGGAAATTCCAAGGCTTATGGGAGCTGTAAGCCAGGAATGCTGGACAAGACCAAATATCTTTTTCTTACAAGACCAAATCACTAATCACAAATGTCCAGTTTTACATCTTTCTACCCTTCCTTTCACTCCCTTCTCTACCAACTCCCCAAAAACACTTAATTTTCTATCATATGCCAGACACTATGTGTTTTACATTGAGGACATAACAGAAACGGAAACAAGACATTTTCCATTTACTCTTGAGCTTAGAGTCGGCAAGAGATAGTCATTAATAAAATTCATAAAGTGTGAATAGTGTTATAGGATGCCACAAGAACAGGTATGCTTTGCAGGCATAGAGAAAGTTTCCCAAGAAAAGTAAGGAGCAGAAGGGGAGGAAAAGGGCATTCTAGCCTACAGGCTCAATACACATTGAGTAACCAGGAGTGGGAAAGCGCATAGTTACAAGAAACAATAAAGACCAAAGTACCATAAGCCTGAGAAGAAAAGAAGAAGAGTGCAAATGAGGCAGGAGAGGGAGGTAGAGACCAGATAAAGAAGAATCTTGTAAGCCATATTAAGGATTTGGCTTTTACCCCAAAGGTACAAAAGGAATCTGATTAAATAAAAGGATTCAGAATGTCACCGTCAGAATTAGTAAATAATGGACGATTAAGTTAAATAGAGAGGAAAGCAAAAACTGAGGGGGAAAACGGGGAGCAAAGACAGTGCTAGTAGATTAGAATAACCATTAGCAAAAAGAGACAAAGGAGTTCAAATAATGTAGAAAACATTTGTAGTGGGGATACCTGAGTAAGAAAGTAAAACTACCAGAAATTGTGAGTAGAAAGGAGATGCTGTAGTGAGTGACTGTGGACTAGATTTACAACAAGGTCTAGGATGTTGGATAAGGAATGAAGTCATTGAAGGCAAAGGCCTTTGGACAAGAAACTGAGGACAGTAACAAATGGGTTATCCATACAGATTCTGTTATCAGTGAGACAGAAGTGTACAAAATTAGAGCTAAATGGCATGAACCTTAACAAAGTTTTATAAGATGGTAATAGAATAATGGTTTAAAGGTATAACAGGAAATATGAAGGATGATAGCCTTACTTCGAACCCTAAAATTAAGAATAAATACTTAAAACCAGAAAGGGATATTGGGAGCTGCTATGGGAGAGATCAAATTACACTTCAGATAAAGAGGGTGAAAAGATGGCTTAAGATGGAAATTAAGAATGTTTGTGCTATAGTCTGACACAGACAGATTAATAAATATTTGTTGAATGAGTAAAGACAGATGTACTTGTGACTTATGGAGACTGAGTAGGGAGATGTAGACAACATAAGAGTAGTTGGAGTGTTAGATTAAGGCAAGAAAGTACTTAACTATATAGGGACAGTGGTGCTGTAGAGCACAGATGATAGGGGTCCAGATTTTGGACAATGTCTGAAGGAATCTGGGTCAAGAGGCACAGAGAAATTGGGTTTCCCTAGGTTCTTTGAAGAGAATGAACAGTGGTCTTCATGGACCATAGCTCAGAATAAATCAGATGCTACCAAAGTAAATATTTTAAATCTTTATTTTTCTTCTGGCCCCCATTAGAATGCACATGACTTATATGATAGCACTGATTATAATTCTCTATTCTCGTTATTGAAAGTAAGATATTCTTTGATATTATTGAGATAAACTAATAGAAACAGATCTCACTGATTTCAGCAGTATGTTAACTTAGGAAATGTCAGGTACTACTGCTTTTGTATTCCTGACTTTATGAAGGTCCTAAGTATAAGCAGAAATCACAGATACAACACTGGAAAAATAAAACATATTTCTACAATTCAACTTTGGGAGTCACTAGATTTCATGACTTTTTTATATGCTGCATTCTCCAATAAGTCAATTCTGCCAAAGATTTGTGAGAATGAATAAAATCACCAAACAATACTTTAAATTAATGTGCTCTATAAGCAAGTAATTTACAAAATGTTTTTACCATAAATCTCACTTTCCCATAGAGGACTTAACTATGCTGACTATTCCTATAAAAGCATATGGTTTATAACTATCCACACACAACTAAGATTGACTTGTACAGAAGGTAGATTCACACTGATTGGCTGTATTCCTTCACTGGCAACAGCCTTTAAGTTTCCAGTAATATTATGTGGTGGGAACAAATCTTCTTCAAACTGAAGCTAAATTTCAAAAGAATGGAAACATGACAATATGAAAAAAATCCTTCCTTTTCAAGTCATCTCAATTTTCCTTTCCTTTTTTTAAAGTCAACTCAGGAGGCTTGGGTAGATAAATCCTATAATAAGCACTCATCACTCCTAAGTAGAGCTTGAAAAATCAGACTTCAATAAAATGTGGGTACACATTTTCAAAAGCAAAACAAATGTGTTCCTGTTGCTCTGACTCTTATCTTGTGTCACTGAGGGTGGAAGTGGCTTTAGACATGGCCACGTCTACCTCACTGCCAATTCTATGCAGGTGATTTTTCAAAAACAGCATTAAAATAAAAAATGTAAGTATCCACTAAATAACAAATATTTTTATAGAAAACTGCTATTTAATAAATATCTTCTGTAATTTATGTTTTAACAACAAACAGGTTGTACACCAGGATCAAGTAAAAAAAAAAACAAAAACAGTAATAACTTCTTGGGTCCACATAAACTCCATAGCTCCTCTCTAGTTCTGAAAGAAAGGACAAAAATAAACTAACATAGTCTCTTTCTATAGCAGTGGTAAACAAGGTTGTGGCAACCATCATTATACACATTCACGATGTCTTTATATTTCTTTAAGTTTTGGGGTAAATGAGTATTTCAAGAAAAGATGTGCAAATAGAGGTGGAATGGTAAGACAAAAAACATGTTAGGTGGACTATATGTTATCCATATTTTAAAAAGAAATTTCCTTCTTAGTTGAAATTATCTGGTCATTTCAAATGAAGAAAACATTAACTGTATTTCATTACAGAAAACAGTAACTCAATTAGCATAAAGTCAACAACAGAGTATTTAGGCTTGAACCCAGTGTGTAAGAAAAAATGGTTAAAAAAAAAAACAAAACCGCTTTCCTTGCTCTCTTTTTTTAAACCCAGCAGTTCCACTCCTAGCAATCTACCCAAGAACACAAAAATATTAATTCAAAAGGATAGTTGCACTCATATTTATGGCAGCACGATTGGAAACAACCCAAATGCCCAAAAATAGATGACTGGATCAAGAAGATGTGGTATATATACACAATGGAATACTATTCAGCTACTAAAAGGATAAACTTTCCATTTTCCTTAAGTTTTCAATAAAAAAATTGATTTTTATTAATAAAATTGTACTAGAAATTTTAATTTTTTTATCTGGAAAAAAAACAACCCAATGAACAGGGTGTTATTTCAGTAATTAAAGGCATTTAGTGGTGAAAACACATTATCTCAATATAACTCCAACAAGATGGGTAAAAGAAAACACTGATATAAGGAAATGACAGTTACATGTACTTTTCAGTCAAAAGAGAAAAGTAATAGAGAAGATTAAACTTATGGCAACCCAAGGGTACAAAGAGAAAATTCATACTGCACACACACATACATACACAGAGGATTATTTATTTTGGCCATAATAATAAAGTTCGACATTTGTATACTGCCATTATACATTACCAAAAATAGTGGGGTAATAGTTTTCCTATACAGGTAGGACTACAGAAGCTTAGACAGATTATGGGACTTACCCTAAATCACAAGTAATAAATAGAAGAAGTAAGATCGCTTGACTTCTGGTTCATTGCACTTTATACTAGTCCTTATTGCCTCTTTATTCAAACAAATGGATGAAAATAAGAGGAAAGGAAAAATGAGTGCCAAAATAGACCTTGGGACATGCCACACACAAACTGTTATGTAGGATAAATCCTGCTGTGTATATTTCTCTGGGAAAAATATGTTTCCTAGAAAACATCTAGAAAGGTGCAGCCAAGGAGAACATAAACTGCACATAAAAGTCAGTGGGAAGCCATCTGGCTCTCATGACTTCACCTTCAGCCATATCTTGGATGACTGCTTCTATCGTCAATAACTTGGTTTATCAAACTTCTCAGTAGGAGATAACAGAATAAGGGCCAAACACCCCACGAATTCATTACAAACAAACTAAACATCATCTGTTATAGATGTGCCACAAAGATTCCAAAAGTGTTTCCCAGAGCAGTAGCAGCGATGCAGCTTAGACAGGAGCATAAAAACATGTCTACTTTAAAAACCAGTATCTGCAGACTTCTGGCACTCATTTCTGTGGTTTAATTTTGGGGTATGCCAAGGTTTTATTTCTTTTCTACTACAGTTAATTTTTTCATTTGATTATAGCTTCTGAAAACATAGATGTGGTCCTTCTGTTGCATAAAAAATGAAAAATCAACCCTACATTTAGAGACACATATTTCCTGAACTTCACGAACAAGATAATCATGTACTATTTTTTTCAAGAGGAGTAAATTACAATAACAAAAAAAGACAAACATGAAATCATTATTTTAAATAACTTCTTTCTGTTCACATAATCACATGTGGTTATTTACTGGAGACCAGTTTTCCTTCAGAATTTCTTTAGCTGTTGTCTACTGACACCATCTGGCAATATTACAGGGGTAGTTACAGTGGCTAAAGCTACTGCCAAATCAATTTTCTATTTTTATTCAATGGGAAATTAAAAAAAAAGAAATGAAAGTCAGAACAAAAGACTCTAACGCTACTTAAGCGTAACCTCTGTAATACACAGAATGAAAGGGAAAAATGTATTAAAACAAGGTCATGCCATAGACATGATTCCAGCTAACCCTCACTCTCACTGTATCACATATAAAATCTATATTTTTACTACCATGTTATTTATAAAGTTTTGTTTCAAGTATACTAAAAAAAAAGATATTTTTAATGGCTTTAAATGTTCAAAAAAGAAAATTTATGCTGCTACCTTTTCCCTTATTATTCCTCAAGATGCTAGTTAGAATTTTGGACTTTTATTAAAAGTTTTATTAAAATTGTAAAATCTTTTACTTGTTTAATACAAATATGAAATCATTATTTCAAAACTGGAAATAATTGATAACTGGATAAGATTTTAAAAAGTAAAATGTTTAAAAATTTAACTATAGTTACTAAAAGTAGAAGAATATTTTAAACAACTCAAATCAGCCTTGAGATTACAGATTTTAGTTGTCAATCATTCTTATTATCAAGATTCAGAACCTAATTTTACTAAAGAAGCAAAAAATTACAAGGAAAAACTGAAAGAGTTTTTAAATCACGGTGAGAGTTTGATTTTATTTACCATCCGATTCCACATTTGTGAAGGTGGCTTCAACATTCATAAGCAGTTTCAATTCTTCTTTTGAACATTCATTCTCTGAGACATTCGAGTTTTGAAGGCTGTGTTATTTGAACACATGAGTAATTTCCATTAATAAGTGGAATTAAATACAGAATAATACTGGGTTGCCATTACTACAGACTATATCATTCCTTTAACTTAAACCCGATTTGATACATCTTTCTAAGATCAAAAGAAGGAGAAGTCTAAACATGGAGATTTCTGCTATGGCAGGGTACAGCCATTTAACTTCTTCTTTCAACAAGCCAGAGATGGCAGAAGTCTCTTTGAAGTGGCAACCCTGTTGGCCTTTGAAGTCCCTTGTCAATTGCAGAATGGCTCTGGTGGGGTTTGTTTTGTAACCAGCTGTCACCATGAAGGCAGACATGACGTATTTCCAGCAGTCTCACTTCGGGGTCTGTCAAGTGACTGATTTCATAACCAGTCACCATAACAAAGGAGATTCAAACTCACTGACACTGGAGCAAGAGTCTACAATGAAACTTACAGGTTCCTCTTGACAGAGTTTGATTTAAATACTGAACTGATTACACAATGGCAAAAAGAAAATGACTGTGAATTTAACTGTCACATCTCCTCTTCAGATCCTTGGAACATTAAAAATGTACTTTTTATATTTTTATCAATAAAATGTCTCACTAATAACATCTTACCTTTTAATACTGAAATGTCTTTGAACAACAGGATCTTAAATATTTGCATAGACCAAAAATGAAGACTTCTGTAGAAATCAATAAGCTGCTTTAAAAACACCAACTAAACTTTCTTCTAAAACTGAATGACTGAAGAGTTCTGAGAAACATTTATCTAGAATGCTCAGCTACTCACTGCAAAAATACCCATCACTACTGACAAAGATAACAACCAGTTTACAACTGACACGTTTAAGTAAAATTTTAAAAAAAGAATTTAAATTATGTTAAGAAACTTTTATAAACTATAAAAGTAGCCCATCATAGCACAATATAAAAGGAAAAAATCTTAATAACATAAATCTATTTATAAAATGGAGAGAGAGAAGACAAAACTTGAGTTTACCAGTGATGAGATGTATTTAAAATAAAGCAGGTTCAGGAAGATGTCTGTACTGACTTGATCAGTTTATCTATGTTCTGTAGAAAGTTCTGAATTTTTATTGTCTTTATGGACATGGCTTGCTCTATTTCAGTATCTAAGCCTAGATACTACAAAAGACTTTTAACGAGCTCCCACTACCAGCCAAAAGCTCAGAGACAGTGGGGATTGAGAGCTGCACATCAATCCTATGAGAGTCAAAGAATCCTCTATTTCCCACTGAAGGATAGGTCAGGGATGACAATCATTTTGACATTTTATTTTCCCATCTGGCTACCACACATTAAAACCAAGCACTAAACACAGGTTACTTTCAAATGAGTATCATTCCAATTTAAATCTACAATTCAGAAGTTGACTTTTTCTGGTCAGAAGACAGTATTTCATCAAAGTGCTACATAAAGGAATTGCAACAAGGGTAAAAACATAATAATTCAAAATATTTTGGCAACTACTTTAAAAATCATAAAAATTCCATTAAACTTTAAAGTTCAGCAAATAAAGTGATGTTACTGTTATTCGGGGGTGAAAACATTCAGGAACTCAGAACCAAACTTTACTTATTCATTTATTCCTTCATTCATTCAATAAATAGTTATTGAATACCACTATGTACTAGAAGGTATTGAGGACAAAACAGAAAACAAGACATAGCTCCGACCTTCAGGAGTTGTCATTCCGTTAGAGAAGACAGAGAGAGTTCTTTTACAGTGATAGACAATAAATAATTTTTAAAAATAGTACAGGGTGCTGCTGAAGAACATGACAGAGACACATAATTCAGAGTGAGAAGATCAGAGGTGGTTTTAATGGAAGGAGAAGTAGAACTTACCCAGACAAGAAGATAAAGATGAAGGTGGCGTTTTATACTAATGGAAGGTATGATTTTTATGTATTTAAACAAATTTGTTCATATAATATGTAGTTTTTACTTATTTACCTAAAAGGAAATGAATACTGATTCGCAATTTGCAAGTGATGCAACTATAATTCCAGCAAAGTCCTCAAACTCCAGAACCCATATTCCTACCTACTATGTAATCAAGCTTCCGTTAAGTTCTAGAGTGGACTTCCAAACTACAAAAGCACAGTTCAAAATCTTTGTGCCTAAGTCAGTGTTCCTGCTTTTCTTGGACTTGATTCCCCTAACAGTCACTATGCTTAATTTCAGCTCATTAGGATTAGACTTTCCTGAGATTGAACAAAAAAAAACCCGAGAGAAAAACTGGTTTGAAGGTAGGAATCAAAACTTCTGGATTTAGATGATTTCAGGCTGAAATATCAATGAAGTATTAAAGTAAAGCTATGAAGCAGACTATTGACTAGTTTGAAACTTAGAAAATAGAACTGAGCTGAGAATGGTAGTCTGATGTGGTAATAATTCTACTACAGATAACATAAGCTAACATTTCTTTAGCACAATTTCTTGTTCCCATCGTAAAAACAAGTTTTTCCCTCATGCTTTCGCATCTCAGAAAATGGAACCACCATCCTCCTAGTAGTCCAGCCCGAAATTAGAGAACCACCTTTGTTTTCTCTTTTATTTTCACCTATACATGTATCTACCAAATCTTGTTAACTCTATTTTCAAAGACATTCTAAACCCATCAACTTTTCTGTCTACTGCCACTAAATAACTGACTCAGTCACTGCCCAATCTGCCCAACCAGGAGCTTTTATATGAGATTTTTTAATATACCTCTTAATATAGTTTGTATAGCTATGATTTTAACTTGATATATATATATTTTTTACAAGTTTAAAGAGTTGTAAATAATGTAAACTTCTTTAGGAATTTTTAAAATTATTAAAAATTTTTTCAATAAAATGTAAATCCCACAGTGACTTAATATTCATTATTATCAATTTAAAAACTATGAGGACAGTGTTTTTAAGCGATCATTCTGTTTGACTTTGTGTTTTTATTTCACTTCTCCTAAAATTTTATGAGTATATTTTATTTTGTGCTAGACCATTTGTGTGGATCCACACCCATATTTATCTTCAATAATAACATGTATCTAAATTTTATTATTTACAAAATTTCCTATGGTCATATCTTTGTTAAAAAATTCTTCTGGTCTGAGTTATTATAATAATTACTAGTACCATACAATCAATCAAAATCAGTAAGTATTAGATATTGTGAGAAGATAACAATTAAAAGAGTACAATTCTAGTAAAAATGTATCTCATCATTACAAATACTTATCTGAGACTAACAGTAATTTCACTTTTATTCGTTTAGCTGTCCCTTGATAACTATTACTTAATGCTAGAAAAAAACCTAGGGTTCCACATCAATTTGATGTTACTTTTTATTTTTATAGGTACAAAAGCTAAGAAACCTTCCTGTACAGACTGGGGACACTTGGTGGGGGGGGTCTGGGGGAGGGCTGAGGGAAGATGGGAGCACGAGGGACTGAGGTGATGGTGTACTGGTGAGATGGTGATGGGGAATACATGGGGATTACAATTGATGGCAAGTATATGTAAATTTAAAAAAAATTTTATATTAATAAAAAAAAAGAAACCTTCCTGTAAATAAGTAAATAGAATTAAATGGAATTGTTATAGCAATATAACTCAATTCTCTGCATTGCATGAGAATCTTATGCCCCAAGTCATCAAAAATTATTTATAGTTATGTATCAGCTGGCGACTTAATTAGATTGTCCTCCAAGTCTACTGAAAACAAAGAATTGTAAACACCCTGACTTTTCAAATCCATTTTCTCAACACCAATATTTAGCATTATTCCTTTGTCATTGTTCACAAAGGAATACAGAATACTAGAATTCAGGAAAGATTTGCCTATTGCACAGTAATGGATGCACAATTATGAAAAGGGAAATGGGAAAAAAAATCATCTCAACATCTTAGGTGAAGTTGAGGGAAAATTATGTCTGGCAGCTGAAGAGCTGTGTCCATGTACTGTCGAGGAAAATGTTTGTGCACTTCCAGGTTTGTACATATCCTAGTTGAAGACCTCTGGCTACTCTTAAAAACTCATCTGATCTTCTTGTTTCCATTCTCAGGCCTGCTGAATCCATTAATAGTAAGACACAAATCAGATCAAGTCATCCCCCGTTTAACCCTCTTTAACCACCACTCTTAAAAATAAGAACCATCTTGCCATGGCTTATAAAATTCCTGAATGCCCGGCACTGCTCCTGCCCACCATCACAAACATCCAGCTCTTTCCCACCTTACTGCAGACATAACTTCTGACTTCATCCCCCTCTCCACAAGGCCAGTTCCTCATCTTTCAAGACCCAGGTTAAATGTTCCTTTCTCAAAGGACTTGTTCTAAGGACTCATTCTAAATAGGTTCTAACCTCTCTGACATTTACCAAATTAATGTCTGTGCAGAAAACCTATCTTATCCTTTATGGAACTCTGGGATAACTTGTAATTAATTATTACTTCTCAGGTTAGCTTCTCTTCCTATAAGTTCTTTTAGGGGAGAGACCACAGCTGCTTTGCTCATCAGGACTATCACAGCATGTTGGACACTAAATAAAAATAGGATGAATGACCAAGTAAATTCATTAATATTATTCTCAGTTTAAAATGCTTCAACAATTCTCCACTGTCTTGAATATAAAATAAAAATTCTGAGTACAAGTATAATATGAACCTGTTTCCACATGATCTGATTGTGTGCGCATCTCCCTTTCTCTGTGTCCCTTCCTCTCCTAGATCTTACCATTCCTGTCCTTCCTAAACTGTAGCTACCAACCATTACTCAAAGCTCCCTGGAAAATTCCAGCTTTAACTTGCACTGATTTCTCTACAATGTGTATGTAGAATAGCCTTCATCTTTTCTTTGCTGATGATTTATTTTTAAGACTCAGCTCATGTATTTGCATCTCCTCCAGAAAGTCCTTAATGAACCTCTCCAATCTGGATTACGTGCCCTTCTTCTTCTATTCTTAAAGCTCTCTATTCTTGCTGTGGTACTTACCAAATATAGCAGAGTTATAATTATCCATCAGTCTTTTCCAATGAACAATGAACTTGAGGCAGGGACCATATCTATTACGTTTTTATTTTCAGTGCTTAATGGAACATCTGGAAAAATCCCCAGTATTCAATAAATGCTTATAAAAAAAGTATCAAAGTGAAGTTATCATTTTATCCTCCAAGCATTACTGTTACTTAAAACAATGAAGAAAACATAACTTACTCAAATATAATATATTCAAATCAATATAGAATTATGCATATGAGACCAAAGAATATACTGTCCACTCTGGGAACAACTGATAGTAAGGAGGCAATGAAAAGGAAGGACTGGAAAGTGATATGGTTCTATTACCACATATATTCTACAGGCTACCAATACAGTTTCAGTAGTGGCAACTATTTTATTTGAAAAAACACTTGGGCATCATGGTACCTGCTATGTAAGTGACTGGGAATATCTGTAGTCAATAGGGGATTTAATAAATCTTTAAGAATAAAGAAATGATGGGATGCCCAGCAGAGCCAACTGAACAGACTAAATTTCAACTGTTGGTATACCTTGTTCCATTTCCTCTACAACCACATTGAACAACCAATATGGCAAAGATTGGATCAAGCAAAATTGAAGACACAACTGCAAGAGAAAAAATGTCACTGCTTTCAAAAGAAACAGATTAACAGAAGCAAATAGGTGAAGCATAAGGAGGTACAAGCACCTATACACCCTGTACATTCCACAAATACTATCATCTTATTTATTTATCTATCATCCATTTATTTATTTAGGCAGGCTATTTAACTTCATAAGTTACCAAAAGACCAGATCAAGTTTATTTAAACTGTGCTGTCCACTTCCACATCAATAAATCGAGAACTACTGACAACAAAGCTTATGCCTGTCTCTTCTGCTGCCTGCCTTCCTGGCAGGGTAGGAAAAGAACTTGCATGCTGGTGAATGAGGAAGCTGGGTAGGATGACAACGAAATCTAGAATAAAAGTCAAGCTGGTTCAAGCTGTCCTGCAGGCTGTAAAATACAGCTTTATCAGAGAGCCATATTTTGTTATCATGTGATTTGAATTACTGGAACTCACATTTTTTTAAAATATGCAAATAAAAATTTTAAACTGGGAAAGAGGAATACTAAATGTAATCTTTATAAATGCTCAACCAATAATTTTCTAGTAAATCTTTGTTGTGAGACTTCATTAATCTTCTACAATGAAGAATTTATATTTAACATACATGCCAAATCATATCAAAATGGTTATATGAGAAAATGAGCATCACTCTCAAAAATGAACTTTTAAAATAAAAATCAGAACTGACATGCAAATATTAGTTATATTTCAAGAATGTACCATTATCATTGCTCAAAATATTAAAAAGTACATTCTGGGAACAGTTATAAATCCAGGTTATTGAGGTACAAGAAAAAGCCCTATTGAGGGAAGAGCCCAAGGGACTATGGTGATGGTTCGAAATGATGTGTTGGCGAGAGTTTTATGGTGATTACATCTGAGGGGAGAAATCAAATATTGTACAAAAATGAATAACAATGTAAGAAAATAAAGCTACAATGCCTTAAAAAAATAAAGCAAAAATCAAGGCCTATTACATGTCAAAGGAATTATTTTAAACCTTTAAAACCTTTAGCAGGTCTAGCTGCAAATAGCTCCTTCGAAAAATAAATTCACTCTCAAATACTATCAGTGAAGATTAAGACATTCTCTTCAAGTGCCAATAGAAAAAGCATTTGAAAGAATTTAAGCTTACAGCAACTCTGCTAAACTCAGGCAAGTCTGAGACTTGTTTAAGAAAATAAATTTTACTCTATGTCATTTTAAGAAAATGGGCTCTCACATTCAACAAAAACACAAAATCTGCCAAAATTTTAGCAGAGAGAAGTTTTAAAAGAGGAAACTCCAATATGGAAGAGGAAGAAAAAAACAAAGCAAAAGTAAAAGGAGCCCTTGATTGTCCCTCATGGGCTTATTCGCTTGCATCTCTGCATTTGCCAACAGAGCTTAGAGGACATCTTCCTAGTAAATCATTACACTACTTCTCGACACAAGGACCCTGGGTTCAATCTGAGCAGCTTGTGCTAGGAATAAGGAACTATGAGGTCTAAGTTACTTCTCTCCCCAAATTATATTTATTTGAACCAGTGACAAATCATTTAAATTTGAGAAAAAAACAAGAAACTAAGGGGATCCTCTAAGAATATAGGAAAGGTATCAAGAAATGTTTTCCTTTGGGAGTTTTTTCCTGTGAGGTCCGTATTTTAATTTTGTAAGAGTATGATTCCCAAACAATTTTCCTTTGCTCTTTAAGAAATCAAAACATTTGTCTAAGAAACTGAATTGTGTCAAAATACAGATAATTTTTGGACCTGAAAAAGATAGTAAGAATAATATTCTTAAACAAAAGCTTCACCCATTTAAGATATTTCAAATAAACATTTGCAGATTACCTTAGTAAATACAATTAATACACATAAGTAAAATGATCAGTGAAATCAGAAGATACAAAAATATAAAAATAAGCAAAGAAGAAAAGAATAGCACAGGAAGGGATAAAGGGTAAACTGCCTTAGAGGAACAAACATAAAAGCAGTTTCTTCATACCTTAAGCCACTTAAAGCCCAAATGACTGGTCTCATGCACTATTTCACTCAACAGCTTCAGATAGGCAGTGAGTAGCGGAATGGTGGAAAACAAGATAAAGAGGAAAGAGAGAAAGAAAAAAGCATGCAATTAAAGGCAAATTATATATAGCCACTTTGGAAGACTGTTCGGCCGTTTCTTACAAAGTTAAATATAGTCTTACCATACAATTCAGCAAAAACACTCCCAGGTATTAAACATAAAATGTGTTATACAAAAATCTACACATCAATGTTTATATATATAATTATTCATAATTACTTATAATTGGAAGGAACTGAGATGTTCTTCAATAGGTGAAGGAAAAAACCAAATTGTAGCATATCCATACAATGGACTGTTATTCAGAGATACAACAAAGGACCCATCAGGCCACAAAAGACAAGGAAGAATCTAAAATACAGTGGCTAAATCAAAGTTCGTCAATCACACATACTGTATGATTCCAACTATATGGAATTCTGGAAAAGGCAAAACTAGAAAAAGGAAAAATTCACAAACTAGAGAGCTAGATGAGGGAGGACAAGCTGGAGTAGAGCAGATTTTTAAGGCAGTGAAACTAATTCACATTTGGCAAGACTCATAGAATACACCACACAAAGAGTAAACTGAAATATAAGGTATGGACCACCTAATAATAATTATCAATGATGGTTCACTGATTTTAACAATTGCAAGCTGTTAATATCAGGCAAAAATGCAGGTGGAAGAAGCAAAATAAGGTTCTCTGTACTTTCTGCTCAACTTCTCTGTAAACTAAAATACTACTCTAAGTAACTCAGACCCTAAAGGCAAGAAACAACCAGTTCACACAATAGTAACTTTTTAAAAAAAATTAGATTTAATTATATTTTACATCATTTGTATTCCCCAGGGAGTTCCCACTACCATTTCACCCATGCGCCATCACCTCAGCCCCTTGTGCTCCTTCTACGCTCATCCCCATCTTTGCCTTCCCTCCTCCCCCATAGTCCCTTTAGTTTATCTTTGACCTTTTGGTCTTGTTGAGTTTTTTTGTTGTTGTTTGTTTTTGGTTGTAATTGCCCATTTCCTGGAGCTTACCTTTTTTTTTTTTTTTTTGTAGTTGTTGCTCTTTCACATTCCTCCCAAAAGTGAAGCCATCCGATATTTCTCTCTTGCCTTCTGATTTGTTTCACTGAGTATAACTCCCTCTAGCTCCATCCATGTTTCTATAAATGGCCCTAGTTTATAATTTTTGATTGCTGAATAGTGTTCCATTGTGTATATGTACCACATCTTCTTGATCCAGTCCTCTACTTTTGGATATTTGGGCTGTTTCCAGGTCTTACCAATTACAAATAGTGCTGCAATAAACATGGGGGTACAGGTACTCTTTTGGATTGGTGTTTTTGTCCTTTGGGTAGATTCCTAGGAGTAGGATTGCTGGGTCATATGGTAGTTCCATCCCTAGTAGACTGAGGAACCTCCATACAGCCTTTCATAGTGGTTGGATTAACTTGCATTCCCATCAGCAGTGTACTTGGTTCCTTTTTCTACACATCCTTGCCAGCATTTGTTGGTGGTGTTTTTTTTTTTTTTTATGTGCCATTCTTACCAGTGTACCTCATTGTGGTTTTGTTAGGGGGAAAGGTAGTCCTGATGGATTACACAGGTGATTGTGTGGACTCCAACCCCCACTCCAGAACACCAGTGTTCCAGAACCACATATCTGATAATATGATTATCAAAGAGTGGATCACTGGGAACTGAGAGTGGAGTTAAGCAGCCAGGCTGGCTATAAAACCAGAGCGGTGAGTCTTGGGCTCCTCTCTTCCTTTGGAGCCATCTCACTTGATTCGGAGCCAGCTCTCAACATGCCATTGCATTCTAGTTCAGAAGATCTGGTAGGATATTTATGAATTTGTATTCCTCTCTTTCCCTTGGTATTATTACTATTTTATTCCCCTTCTTTCGTAAAATAAAACCCATTAAAAACTTTTGTCACGTGTACCTGAAGTTGGGACTTATTATAAAAGTCTTCTAAGCGCGTGGGTGAGGACCTGGTGAGGAAAACCCATTTTATATTAGAGTTGCCCTGTAACAGTTTTAATTTGCATTTCCCTGATTATGAGGGATGTTGAACATTGTTTCATGTGCATGTTGGCCATGTGTCTGTCCTCTTTGGAGAAGTGTCTTTTAAGT